>JAJOOE010001691.1:0-55495 GCA_036250405.1 Solanum raphanifolium
CTCTTGTGGTTGGGAGAAGGAGTGTGTAGATAGCAAAATATACACAAGGAATTTGAGCTATGGCATGTATGGTGTTCTAATTAATTTTGCATCAAAAGTGTTTGACCTGATGTACTTTTGGGTTAGTCCATTTGCATGGAAAGCTTGGCTTGATTTATTTCTTCCATTACCCTTTGTGATTGACTTTGGTTGGAGCATGGCTATTGCAGAGGATTGTGCGTCTAGGGGTAACAGTCGCAACAGCCGTAGAAGAGTCTCTACAAATCAAGCAACAAACAATGGTGATATTCACATAGACCTAGAAGGACATAGCTGCCCAAAGGTACAGTCCATGTACTATATCTTGTTGTTTTTTTAAAAGAATATATTTTATAGATCTACCATCTCAAGTTTCAAAACGTTATTCTAATTAATTTTGTTCCCCATACCAGAGAGTTGATCTAAGAAGTGCAATACCAGCACCACCAAAAGAGCCTACATTCAGCTGTCCAGTGTGCATGGGTCCATTAGTTGACGAGATGTCAACGAAATGTGGTCACATTTTCTGCAAGGCGTGCATAAAAGCATCCATTGCTGCTCAGGGAAAATGTCCTACGTGTAGGAGGAAACTGGCCATGAAAGACACCATAAGAGTATATCTCCCCACCACAAATTAAGTCCAAGGTTTGTTTACTGCTCCCTCAAACTTTTTTCTCTCTCTGTCCCCCTCTCTTTCCTGAATAAATGGATAAGGATTTGTTCTTTTGTGCTTGTGGTATAATCTTCTCCTTCCACACAGAAAGTGCTAAGTGGCCGTTTGGTTCACTTTCTAGTTATGTGAGAATTATAATGTAAAGATGATTTATGCCTTGAGAATTATTCACTTATTTTCTGTAATAATTTCACTTCATTTCAAAATCAGTGTTTGGTTATATAATTTTCAAATCCAACTTGGATTTGGATTCTAAATTTGGGAAAGTGCTCCGAAGTTGTTTTCCAATTCCATCTTCATAAAATTCCAAATAAAGTGTTCTCTTCTCGTTTTTGCAAGATGTATAACCAAATCACCCCTTAAAAGTTTTGCTACCTTTGCAGATAGAGCATGTCATGGCTATTATATAACATGGTTAACCACCTTCTTTGACAGGATTTTGCTATCATTTACATCACCTCTGGATGAAGTGTATGACTATGTGAGTGGAAGGGAAAGTATGACTGGAAATACTTTTATTCAGTTAAGCTTTAGGTCAGAATCATTGATGGTACTCTTCCAGTATGTGCCTTTAAAAGATTGGTGTAATTAGTAAATGGATTGAAGTTACATGCATTGACAACTTTTGTGATATCATTTGTGTAATATACCTTGAAGAAAATCTATGAACCATTCAGCAAGCTCCTGCCTAGTGCTCCCCTTCTTTTTTGATAATCGAGAGATTGTCAAGTGTTAGCGATATGGTTAGAACTTGGTGGAAAAATGGCCCTGCTATCTCCTTTTTTGATACTTGAAAGATCCTCGGATTGTCAGTGACACACGGTTTGAAATTTGGCAGATACTGGACCACTTCATCAACCCTCCCTTATTTACCATGCTTTTGTTTGTGCCTAATTCACACATGCTAAGGCATTTTAGATCTTATCAATCAAGAATATAGGGAAAAGGAGTGGTTTTGGTAAAAGGCCAACCCCTCCCCCCTCCCCTCCCCTCTTACTTTTAGATCTTGTCAATGAAGAATATAGGGACAAAGAATGGTGTGGGGAAAGGCTAGTCCCCCTCTTACTTTTAGATCTTATCAATGAAGAATATAGGGATAAATCATGGTTTTTCTTTAACTTTTATCAATGAAGAAGAAAGTAGCAAACTATGTTAGAATTAAGCATATAGCTTTAGGCTTGTGTCTAGATTGGTGAAATGAAAAGGGCTTCAAGAAGATCATAATTGAGAAATGGATTCACCACCAAAGGTTTATTGGGATGGTTGAGATTCTTGTATCCTTAACCAGTTGGGTTCGAATCCTATGAATAGAGATCATTTTGGTACATAGGCGCTTTACTTCCTCATATTAGGTCTATTCAGTGTGGATCGAGATTAGTCAGATCAGTGGACTTTAATAAATTGGATGGTTTTAAAAATGGATTTCCCATTGTTATTGAATTGGATTTCACTCAAGGCAAATCCTCCATGGTATTTGAGTTCAGTAAATAGAAGATGAGAAGAAAGATAAGAGTGCACCACATATCTTTCTCATCTACACCATTTCGATATAGACTATTTAGTAGACTATTTAGTAGAGTGAAATTTAAATCCTTATGAGATTTAAAATTATTGCGTATTGATCGTTCATAAGCTATTGTACTCACCTTTTTCCCTATTTAACCATCTGATAATCGAATCTTATGATTTAACCACTTGAGTATGTTCTTCCTATAGATTAACACAATCTACACACATAAATATGAAACCAATTGTGTTGCATAATACATTGTACTTGACCAATCCCCTGAATAGAAAGAAACACAAACTTGTCAAAATACTAGAAATCATAGTAGCATCAATAATAAACAAAATTCACCTAATATGTTTATTGCCCAATTCCATTTCATTGAAACACAAACAAAGCTTGAACCATTGACCAACTCTTCATAAAAGTCAGACTTAGAGTCAGATCAAGGACGAGTTTTGTGGGTATATATGATTTTTTCTCGAATTAAGTATACATACGTATAATAAGATCACAGTCTTTTGAATCTTGGATTTGCCTCTCAATCAGGCGGAAGCTTGACCATCTTTGCCTTGAGTTAGATACTTTGCAACCAAATTCATTATGGCCACAAAGGGTTGGATACTAACAAATGAGGCATTAGCTATTGCTTCTTCCTTGACGTCATACTCAATTGTTGATTTTGTGATACATGTTTCTTTACCTTTCTCTATGACTTCAAACTTAACCTTATAAAGTGTAAATCCAAGATCAAGAAGTCCACCTTCCACCACTTGAGCTATTTTCACCCTCTTATCATCATCAATAACAACAAATTTCTCTTTGTGAGATGTCAAAAGTGGTGTTCCTGGTGGAAATGTTACTTTGAGGACTGATCCAACACCACCATCACCTTCGAGTATATCGACCTTATGAATGATATTCGGAAGCTCTTTAACAACAATATGTGCTAGTTGAATAGTGCCATAGATTTTCCAAGCTTCATTTGCTGGCACACGAACTTCAATCTCTTCAGAAATTGTTCCAAACATGTTGTTTGTTGAGTGAAAAATATAGTAGTTTTGAGTATGTTTTGATTATTGTATGTTTTCCTTTAATGTACGCTAAGTTATATGTATATATATACAAAAAAAGATAATATTTGGAGCATATAATTATTAGGCCTTGCCGAATGAGAGATCTGATGTTGACATATGGCCGGCCAATTGTATCATCACACCACACTATAAACGCCTCGTTCGTATCGAGATGTTTTTAAACTTACACAGACTGATTGATATACGTTTATTTGGATGTTACAAACAAAAAAAAAAGGATGCAAAAAGGAAAACCTAATTTTCTAATGTTGTAAAAACAACAAAATTATTAAAATTTAAAATCTTAAAAAGTATTTATGTTTCAATAATTCAAAATTAAAGAAGGATAATGCATCAATAATTTTTTGTCTAATGAAATTCAAATATGCGCGGATCTTTCAATGTAAATTATTTTAATTACCAATTGACAAAAAATATTGTAATATATAAAAATTTAAAATATTTGATCAAAATGTTAACCTATACTATTTCTATATATGGTTTTATAACAATAAAGCATTTATTATTTTATTTATTATGAAAATAAATGACTAGCAATAAAAGTGAGAATACAGTAAACTAAAATAATTAATATTTGATAAGGTTATTATAAAATACAAAGATCCTACTAATATAAAGCTAGTTATTGTTGTTAACTTGTTAAAGATAAATAAATAATTATAATATGGTAATATTAACATATAATATAAAAATCAGCCCCGAAGAGATTTGCTTGTATGATGATTTCTTTATATGGTGACATATAAAAGAGTGGTTCAATGTATGAATAAGCATTCTTTGTTCACTCAAAATTCAGTGAAGGATCACATTTCATAATTTTGTCTGATGTAGAATATCTACACTAATATAAATATTAATAACTAATTCACGATTCAAATTTTAGATCCATTTATTATAGAAAAAAGATATAAAATGACACCTAAAGTTATTCTGAATTTTCAAAAAGATACCTTAACTATGCGGATGTCTTATTATCTCCTAAACAATTTTGAACTGATATTATTATATCATTTTTCGTCTACTTGGCATAGAGAGTGTATGCACACTCTCTAAAGAGCGTGAGCAACCTAAAATAATAAATATAACTTTATTTTTATAGGTATTTTGTTATAAAATATAATTTCTTGTTTTTCTTATTATTTTAACTTTTTATCTTTGTTATTTTTTTTCTCTTTTTTTCTTCTCTCTTGTTCAAAAATTCATTGTCATCTCCATTAAAACTCTTCACTTTCAATGTCAATATTAGTTTAAGTCTCTTTATTTTTAAACCTTTATCTATTTTAAAAAAAAAATTCGAACAATTTGATGAACCCATTAGATTTTTCAAGATGATTAGGATGTATCATTTAACTTTAATATCCGGATTTCATCAAGCTCTTTCAATTTTTGGGAATTCATTTATTCTTTCAATTTTATTTTTTTAATTTTGAAGTTATATGAAAAGAAGATAAATTAATTGATGATACTTTCAAAATTTCAAATTTTTTTAGAAAAATAATTAGTTTTGTTATCACTAACTCAACAAAGTATAGAAAATAATGTAATTATTTTAAGAAAAAAATCACTGGAAAAATGGAATTTGACGGAAGAAGAAGAAGAAAAAAAGAATGGAAAGAGACACAGCTTGGCGAGGGTGGGGAGAGATGAAAGAGCAAGAAGAAGAAAGAAATGGAGGAAGGAGGTCAGCTTGAAAGTGGGGGGTGAGTGGGGTGGGATGGAAGGTGAAGTGAAAAGTAAGATGAAATTAAAATAAAATAAGCAAAAGTAAGAGACAAAGAAAAGGTAAACAAAAAATTCAAAATGAAAAAAAGTTATTTTAAATTAAATTAACACGTGTCACATAATGATTAGCGTGTGATAACATTTGCTTTTTAAAATCTGAGATTGACCGAAAAATGATGTAATAGTTTCACTTTAAAATTGTTTAGAGGGGTAATTGGACGCCTACACAGTTAATGTGTCTTTTTGAAAATTCAGAACAACTTCAGATGTCACTTTATATCTTTTTTCATTATTATATGAAGATAATTTTCTCATTGCCTTATCATAATTTTATTGTTATTTTAGGACTCCTCTTCAAATGTGGTGGCATGATTGGACCTACTAAGATAAGGTGTAATACATACTATTAAATTATGCGAGTATTAAATTATCTCCTAAACTACGATTATGCAGTGTTAATTATTTTCCTCATTTCCATTTAGTTGGCACGTACATAAAAAACTAGCTTAGCATATGTGTTTTATATGTATGTCGCGTGTCAATTAATAAAATTATATATAAGAAGAATAAAATTATTTAAAAATAATAATTGATGTTAAAATAAATGTTATATCTATTTAAATGATTATAATTTTATATATGAAGCTTAGAAAGTGCTAATCACTATACTAGCGAACAATTACCAGGTGCTAATCGGCCTGTCGCGATTGAGTCACTGAGAGTGAGACAGGAGACCTCGTGACCAGGGGCGGAGCCAGCTTATTGTTTGGGATTTGTCCGAACCTTTTTTGGCGAAATTTTTTACTATTTATACATGGTTAAAATTATTTTTTAGGTATATATAATAGATTTCGACCTCCTTCGATTAGTTCGTGTGTTTACTTTTTCAGATTTTGAACTCCCTTATTGAAATTCTGACTCCACCGATGCTTGTGACTCAGAACAATTATTGGAACGGACTTTTGTGGAAAATGAAAACGCCCTTTATCGGATTGGAAGCGATGACTTAAGCCTCAGAGAAGACAAAAGAAGCTAGAGTGGAGTCAAAAATAGGATTGTGAGTTTTATTTTGTTTGAGTTAGGAATTAGGGGCCAAAATTTAAAAATTGAAATGAGTTGGGTTAAAATTAAATGAAATTTTTACATAAATAATATATATGTTATTTGATTAATTATGCTTTTAAGTGTTACTTTATTTTTATTACCATATATGATATAATTTTAGCTTTAATAACCATTTGATATAAATATCTATTAAAGTTGTATTTAAATTGTATATTAGGTAAAGTTCTGAAAAATTGTATAAAGTTGTATCAAAACTGTATTAAATATAAACAATCGGTGGTCCGATGGTGGTGATAACGAAAAAAAGAGAGATGAAGCTTTGAAATTATTAAAGTAGTACTAAAATTGTATAAATATAAACGATAGTTATAATGCAATTCGATTTCAATATTATATATATTATAAATTCGATAGTTATTATTCCAGAACAAATATAATACATTTCTAACAATGTAAACTAATTTAAATAGTATCGAAACGTTTGAAATTCACATATAATACTTATAATATATTTGTATTAAAAATGTTTTTGTTATATATTAGGTGAAGTTCTAAAAAATTGTATTAAGGTTATATCAAAACTGTATTAAATGTAAACATTCGGTGGTCTGATGGTGGTGGTGATTTACTGAAAAAGAAGAGGTGAAACTTTGTAAAATCTATATTAAAGTTGTATTAAAATTGAATAAAAAAGAAGTGATAGTGACCATGTTATTTGTGGTAAGAAAGTAAGGTTGATCTGTGTAAGAGTAAAATATATGTTATAATTCGTAAATAAAGCTATATAATATATTATTGATGCAAATTGCCCAAATTAAATTGTGTTGGATCAAAACTCAAAATATATAATTAATATAATTTAAAAATAAAATATTATTTTGATTTTATTTAATGAAACTTCGATTATTCGATGCACTGTGGAATCACGATCCTTGCATCGAACACCGGATCGAAGAATCAAATTATCCAAGGAAAAGAACCGACGTATAAACGAAAAATCGACATCAAAAAATTGAATTAGTTCAGTTCAATTTTCGGTATTATGTCTACCCCTAATTAACGGTTCAGTTTATGGACTGTCTTTCAAGTGTGCCACTAAATCATTCAATGGCACGAAGTCAATGTTAGAAAATTCATTTTTAATCAATAATCCATTTAAGATCGATATCCTTGTTCCAATTATTCCTTTGATTGGATCATTAGCTAAAACACATTTTTGTACCATATTAGGGCATCCCATTAGTAAATCGATTTGGTCTGATTTAATAAATTATGGTATGATTGATCGATTTGTGCGTATATGCAGATTTTTTTTCATTATTATAGCGAATCTTCCAAAAAAAATAATTAAAATTAAGCAAAGAATTCTTTAACTTTTAATGTCGAAACCTTAAATCAATAACCAAATCTATACAATATTTATTATCGATTTTTGATTCTTAACAATTCAATTTTTTGTTTAATCGATAAGAAAATATCCTCATATAATCATACCCATGAACTATCGGGTATAACCATAAATTTCTATATGAACCACTTTTGTTTTAGACATAATTGTTCAAATTCTAGAAGATTCATCCGATAAATTGAGGAAACAACATTTATTGTCTTGTTTTTGTCATAATTAAATACTCCCTCCGTTTTAAAAAGAGTGATCTGATTTGACTTGGTATGGAGTTTTAGAAAATAAAGAAGACTTTTGAATCTTGTGGTTCTAAATTAAAGTTATGTCAAATGTACTAAATTGCCCTTCAATCTTGTGGCTATAAACATGCCAGGTGGAAAGTTGAAATTAAAATATTATCAAAAAAGGAAATAGATCATTCTTTTTGAAACAGACTAAAAAGGAAATGAGACTATTATTTTTGAAACGGAGGAAGTAGAAGGTTATACTAATTTGTAGGGATGTGCAAAAATCGAACCAACCGATAAATCGAACCGATAAAAGTGTTATTGGTTTATTGTTATTGAGTTATTGGGTTAACGGTTATTTAATGGTTTTACAAAAAATAATTATTGGGTTATCGATTCTTTATTGGCTTTTTAATATTGGGTTATTGGGTTAATCGATAACCCATTAAGAATATAATTATTTATTATTTTAATTTTTAGTTATACATATATATAATATATTAAACAAAAAATATTAATATAATTAGTAGTATATTATACTAAAAATATAAAAACCCTACGCAATAATTAACACTACTTAACAATTAACTCTCCTCTCTACTTTTAGTTATTTAACCTTTAGATTCTACTTTTTAGTATTACTTATTTACTTTAGTTAGTTTATAATTGACTAATATTAGCTTTTGCACGATTGTAAATATGTGCAATTTGATTAATGGAATTCAGATTGTGTTTTTTTTTTTTTTTTTTTAAATAAAGTAAAAATTTCATTTAGTTGGGTCTTTTCTTTATATATGATTTACCATAAGCATGACCTCATTTGCTACTGTTTTGACTCTTGTCTATGATTTGGTTTTATTTGATTCTCTTTATTGCATAAAGGGGACCTCGTTTTATATATTATGGTGATCGAAAATTGACCAAAACTTTGTTGTGATGACCAAAATACAGCATGTTGGTCCCTGTTGTCCCGTTTGTGATGATTTTTTCGATGTATGCGTATCACGTCAAATTATTGGATAAGTCATATATTTATTTTGAAATCATTTTCTTATTGGTTAAATCGAAAACCGAGCCGTTAAAGATCTAAAACCGATAACAAATATCTTATTGGTTAGTTTATCGGTTTAGCATATTCAAAAACCGAAAATCGATAAATCGAACCAATAATACTTAAAACCGAACCGAACCGACCATACTAATTTGTGTGGAGAAGAGAGCGTTGCTAACTACTTAGTTAATAATAATTTTAATATAAAGTATGTGCAGGCAAAATTAGGTCACACAGAAGAACAAAGCACCGAAAATTGAAGATGGCAATGGAGATGAGGAGAATTTTTCTGCGGAAATGTAATGGTATTCTCTCTATCTCTTCCTTTCATATTTCACATTCTTATTCTTCTTCTTCACGCCGTAGTAAAGTAAAGGGTAGAGTTGTGTTAAATTTTGAGAAACTCAAGTGTTTAGATGATGCTGTTACTCTCTTCCATCAAATGGTTAGAATGAAGCCTCTTCCTTCAGTTGTCGATTTCTCTAAATTATTTAAGAATATGATAAGTATGAAGCATTACTCTGCTGTCCTTTCTCTTTTTCGAGAAATGCAGAAATTGGGTATCCAAATTGATGGAGTCATTTTGACTAGTGTGATTAACAGTTATTGCATGATGCATTGTGCTGATTGTGGATTTTTGGTGTTACCCATTTACTTGAAGAATGGCGTTTCATTTGATGTTGTCACCTTTACCACCCTAATAAGGGGACTATTTGCTGAAAATAAGGTTAAAGATGCAGTTGAATTGTTCAAAAAATTGGTGAGAGAGAGGATTTGTGAGCCTGATGAAGTCATGTATGCAACAGTCATGAATGGACTCAGTAAAAGGGGTCATACTCAGAAAACTTTAAGTTTGCTCCGGCTAATGGAACAAGGGAACACTAAACCCAAAATAATTAACTACAACATTGTTATAGATTCCCTTTGCAAAGATGGAAACTTAGATGATGCTATCAACCTTCTGAATGAGATGAAGCAGAAAGACATTTGTCCCGATGTAGTCACATATAATTCAATAATTGATAGTTTGTGTAAGTTTGGTAAGTGGGGAAAAGTTAAGACTTTGTTCTATGAGATGGTGAACCTTAATATTTATCGAGATGTGCGAACCTTCAATATACTAATAGATGGACTATGCAAAGACGGGAAAGTTGAAGATGCCGAGGAAGTAATGAAACAAATGGTTGAAAAGGATGTCGAGCCTAATGTAATCACCTACAATGTGATAATGGATGGATATTGTTTGCGTGGTCAACCAGATAGAGCAAGGAAAATTTTTGATATCTTGATAGATAAGGGCATTGAGCCTACCGTTTTTAGCTATACCATACTAATAAATGGATACTGTAAGAAAAAGAAAATTGCCAAGGCCATGCAATTGTTTTGTGAAATTTCTCAAAAGGGATTAAAACCTAATATTGTTACCTACAATACTATCTTGCAAGGTCTTTTTGAAGTTGGAAGAATTGGTGTTGCAAAACAATTGTTTGTTGAGATGGTATCTACTGGGCCGGTACCTAACTTATCCACTCATAACACTTTGCTTGATGGTTATTTTAAGTACGGACTTGTTGAAGAAGCTATGTCACTCTTTAATAAGTTGGAAAGAAAGACAGAAAATATTGATATTGGATCTTACAATATTATCATTAATGGATTGTGTAAAAACGGTAAACTCGATGAAGCTTATGCTATTTTTGAGAAGCTTTCTTCAATGGGATTGATTCTGAATGTGAGAACATACAATACAATGATAACTGGATTTTGTCTACAAGGGTTGTTAGATGAAGCTAAAGATATGCTTAGAAAAATGGAGGGGGACAATTGTCTTCCAAACAATGTCACTTACAATGTTATTGTGCAAGGGTATCTTAGGTGCAGGAAAATAAATGAAATGGTAACTTTTATGAATGAAATGACTGGAAGGGGCTTCTCATTTGACGCAACTACAGCTAAGTTACTGGTAAAGGAAATAAGTGAGAATCCTTCCATCCTTGAGATGATACCAGAGCTCCACACGGAAAAGAAGAAGTGAAAATTGCTATCGCTTGGTTTATTCGGCTATGTTTTAAACTTTGATACAGTTTTGTTTATCACCTCAAATGAAATTGAATCCAATGCAATTGTGGAAGATGAAATATGGCAATCAAAATGTTGCTTTGGCTTTCAGGCTGGCTTATCGAGGAGGTACATCACTGTTGATGTTTTGATTGTTTTTCCACTATTTTTTATCTTGGAAATCAGATATTACTGTTCTCTTGATATGAGAAATAGTGTGAGTTACCCTTATGTGTACACATTATAAGTTTAGGAATATCATATCCAATGCTATTTGTTGTCAACATGTAGTGTCATTTTTTATCTATTTGAGAATAAATAACAATGTCCTGCAATATATTGAGGAGTAGCAGATTTCAGACAGGCACTCCATTATATGATGTCAATTTTGTTTATGTGTGGGTTTTCAGAACAGGTTCATCACGGTCACGCCAGAAACTGAAGTTCTGAAAGTGAAGCAACTGATGATAGGTACTACTTTCTGCTTCGTTTCTTCTTTTAATGCCCTCTTTAGTGTATTTGCTTCATACACAAGAAGATTTGCAATAATGTACTTTATGATGGACTTGAGGAGTAACAATATAAGCCACGCCAAACAAAAAAGAAGAGATTATACAGGAACAACAATTTTGAAAGAACAACTTTTGGAATACCTAGCAAGACTACTGGTTTTTAACTATAAAGCACACAAAATGAAGAAGAAAAAAGGGAACACTGAACAAGAGTAGTGCAGTAGCAATTGATATCAATACAACCCTCCATCACTTATTCACCACAACAGAGTTGTCTGAGGATTATCTTGACCCTCTAAGGCTGATGTACTGACAAAGAGAATTGTATCTCGTATTCCTTAGATGCCCTCTGCGAAGAAAATTACACTGGTCAATGTAATCGGAAAAAGAAAGAGAAGCTACTCCATTTTATGTGGCACTCCTTTTCTTTTTAGTATGTTTAAAAAAGAACAACGCCTTTTCATAATTGAAAATAATTTAATTATAAATTTCCCATTTTACCTTTGATGACATGCTTTTATAGCCACAAATATGACATGGCATGTTTAAGACTAGAAGTTCCTTTCTTTTGTCAAACTCGGTGTCCAGTGAAACTCCACTGCATAAAATTAAATGGAATAGGTAATAAGTTCCGTCTATACTTACATATTTCCCAGGGTAAGAGCACTCACTATTTTTCACGCATGCTGTTTAAATAACGAGATATTATTCAGGCCAAGGACCTGTAAGTTTGTGTTCTTCTCTGCCTAGTGGCTCTGATGTATCTCTCTGCCTAACTGGTTGTCCAGCTTACACTTAACGTTGCTTGACATGGACATGACTGCAGGTGCTAGATTACATTGAAGATAGCGGTCTTGAGGAGATTGCATGAGGAACTTCAAGAGCTTAGGGTGTTTCCTTCTGGTCCATTTGCTCCAGGACAAATGTATCCTTGACAGAGCAAGAGCTACAACTGCCCTAAGCTTCAGTCAGTTTTATACTTCTGCCGCCAAATGACAAATGACGCCTTGGTTACTATTGCTAGGAACCATTCTAATATCATCCGATTTTGTTTGTGTGTATTATCAAACCTCAAAATCCTGTAACCCTTGAACTACTTGATGCTGGTTTTGGGGCCATTATTCAACACTGCAAGGAATTGTGGCAACTCTCTCTTTCTGACCTCCTTACAGACCGTGTGTTTGAGTACATCAGGGTCCATGCTAAGAAGTTAGAGATGCTTTCTTTAGCTTTTCCGGGGGATAACCATCTAGACCTCCACTACATACTCTCTGGTGTGAGAGCCTCCGCAAGTTGGAGATTAGAGACTGCCCCTTTGGCGATGAGGCTCTGTTGTCCAATGCTGCAAAGCTGGAGACAGTGCGATCCCTTTGGATGCCTGATTGTTCAGTAAGTTTTGAAGCATGTAAGCTGCTAGCTAGCTCAGAAGTTGCCAGGGCTCAGAATTGTGCATGGCCATTGTCACAACCACAACCAGTGGTAGAGCCACATATACTTGAGGGATGTCAATTAACACTCCTTCGTCTCAATATTACAATTGTATAGCTTGGTAAAAAAATTTCTTTGATGTTTATATATACGAACACCTCTTGACTTCTACACAATTTTACTTTTTATATTTTGACATCTCTTAGTAAAAATTATGACTGTCACTAGTCACAACCTGTTTTTGGCAACTAGCCAAACAAAAAGGGCTCTTGGAGCAACATCAAATCTCTTAAGATTCAAGACACCTAAACGTCTTGCTTTTAATAGTATATTGAGAGTTGCGTTTGACATAAAACAAATAATGTGTTATCTCGAAAAATATTATGGGGTTGGAATGAGTTGGGGAGTGAGAATTGATCTCTGATCCTCTGGATTACTCAACATTCAATCATGTACACTATTTACTCTTCTTTTAGCATGTGAGTCACGTATGTCATATCAATTTTAAAAAATATATCCACAAAATACTTAATTTTACAAAGAGATCATGAGTTTAGGTACCCTATATTTAGGCTATAAACTCACCCTTGATAGGGGTCAAGGGGTGGAGATTGACGATTAGATGAATGGAAAGGATACTATACGTTTATTTTTATTTATTATTTAATTATCATATTTCATTTTTTATCCGACAATTTTATAATAGTTCTACCACGTACACTACTTTTCTTGTAGGCTTTTAAACTCAAATTATAGGTGTCTGACATTATATAAGGAAAGCAAATGATACAATTTATTCAAACACAATATACATTAAAACAATACAATACAATACAATATAATATGTTCGAACAACTATATCCAAGCAAAGTGTTAAAAGAGATTCCTACAAAATTAGGTCACACTTGAAATTATCAAGCAACTCAGTGAGAGAAATTTGCTTTAGCAATGGCGATGAGCAGAATGTCTCTGCGGAAATGCAATGGTATTCTCTCTATCTCTTCCTTTCATATCTCCTATTCTTATTTTTCTTCATATTCACGCAGTAGTGAAGTAAGGGTAAAGGGCAGAGTTGGGTTAAATAGTAGCAGTTTTGAGTGTCTAGATGATGCTGTGAATCTATTCCGTCAAATGGTTGGAATGAAGCCTCTTCCTTCAGTTGTCGATTTCTCTAAATTGTTTAAGACTATGATAAGTATGAAGCATTACTCAGCTGTCCTTTCTCTTTTCCGACAAATGCGGAAATTGGGCATTCCAATTAGTGATTTCATCTTGAATAGTGTGATTAATAGTTATTGCCTGATGCATCATGCTGATCTTGGATTTTCTGTGTTAGCTATTTACTTGAAGAGTGGCATTCCGTTTAATAATGTTCCCTTTACAACTCTAATAAGGGGAATCTTTGCTGAAAATAAGGTTAAAGATGCTGTTGAATTGTTCAAAAAATTGGTGAGAGAGAAGATTTGTGAGCCTAATGAAATCATGTATGCAACTGTAATGAATGGGCTCAGCAAAAGGGGTCATACTCAGAAAACTTTAAGTTTGCTCCGGTTAATGGAACAAGGTAACACTGAGCCCAACATATATATCTACAGCATTGTTATAGATGCTCTTTGCAAAGATGGAAACTTAGATGCTGCAATCAACATTCTGAACGAGATGAAGCAGAAAGACATTCCTCCAAACATAGTCACATATAATTCAATAATTGATGGTTTGTGTAAGCTTGGTCAGTGGGAACAGGTTAAAACTTTGTTCTCAGAGATGGTGAACCTTAATATGTATCCAGATGTGCGCACCTTCACCATACTAACAGATGGACTATGCAAAGAGGGGAAAATTGAAGATGCCGAGGAAGTAATGAAACACATGGTTGAAAAGGGTGTTGAGCCTAATGTAATCACCTACAATGTGATAATGGATGGATATTGCTTGCGTGGTCAACTAGATAGAGCTAGGAGAATATTTGATATCTTGATAGATAAGGACATTGAGCCTAACATTTTTACCTATAACATACTAATAAATGGATACTGTAAGAAAAAGAAACTCGCCGAGGCCATGCAATTGTTTTGTGAAATTTCTCAAAAGGGATCAAAGCCTAATATTGTTACCTACAATACTATCTTGCAAGGCCTGTTTGAAGTTGGAAGAATTGGTGTTGCAAAACAATTGTTTATTGAGATGGTATCTACTGGGCCAGTACCTAACTTATCCATTTATCACACTTTGCTTGATGGTTATTTTAAGTACGGACTGGTTGAAGAAGCTATGTCACTCTTTAGTAAGTTGGACATAAACAAAGAAAATATTGATATTGAATCTTACAATATTATCATTAATGGATTGTCTAAAAACGGTGAACTCAATAAAGCTCGTGCTATTTTTGAGAAGCTTTCCTCAATGGGATTGCTTGTGAATGTGAGAACATACACTACAATGATAACTGGATTTTGTCTACAAGGGTTGTTAGATGAAGCTAAGGATATGCTTAGAGAAATGGAAAAGAACGGTTGTTTTCCAAACAATGTCACTTACAATGTTATCCTGCGAGGATATCTTAGGTGCAGGAAAATAAATGAAATGGTAACTTTAATGAAGGAAATGACTGGAAGGGGCTTCTCATTTGACGCAACTACAGCTGAGTTACTGGTAAAGGATATAAGTGAGAATCCTTCCATCCTTGACATGATACCAGAGCTTCACGCAGAAAACAAGAAGTGAATATTGCTTTCCTGTTGGTTTATTCGGCTATGTTATAACTTTGATACATTTTTGGTTTATCACCTCAAATGAAATGGAATCCAATGCAATTGTGGAAGATGAAAAATTGCAATCAAAACGTTGCTTGGGCTTTCAGGCAGGCTTATCGAGGAGGTACATCACTTTTGATATTTTGATTGTTTTTCCACTATTCTTTATCTTGGAAATCAGGTATTACTGTTCTCTTGATATGATAAATAGTGTGAGTTATCGTTATGCTATTTGTTATCTTCATGTATTGTATTTTCTATCTATTTGAGAATAAATAACAACTTTCTGCAATATATTGAGAAGTAGCACATATCAGACAGGCACTACATTAAATGATGTCAATTTTGTTTGTGTTTGGGTTTGCAGAACAGGTTCATCACTGTCACGCCAGAAACTGAAGTTCTGAAAGCGAAGCAACTGATTATAGGTACTACTTTCTGCTTCATTTCTTTTTTGAATGCCCTTATTAGTGTGTTTGCTTCATACACTAGAAGATTTGCAATAATGTACTTTATGATGGATTTGAGGAGTAACATATGATATACAAACAATATAAGCCACGCCAAAAAGAAAAGAGAGTATACAAGAACAACAATTTTGAAAGAACAAATTTTGGAATGCTTAGCAAGACTACTGGTTTCCAACTATAAAGCACACAAAATGAAGAAGAAAAAAGGGGAAACTGAACAAGAATACTGCAGTAACAATTGATATCAATACAACTCTCCATCACTTATTCTCCACAACAGAGTTGTCTGAGGATTTATCTTTACCCTATAAGGCTGATGTACTGGCAATGAGAATTGTATCTTGCATTCCTTACATGCCCTCTGCAAAGAAAATTACACTGGCCAAAGTAATCGGAAAAAAAAAAGAGAGAAGTTACTCCATTTTATGTGGCACGCTTTTTCTTTTTAGCATGTTTAAAAATGAACAACGCCTTTCCACTATTGAAAATACTTTAATTATAAATTTCCCATTTTATCTTTGATGACATGCTTTTATAGCCACAAATATGACATGACATGACATGTTTAAGAATAGAAGTTCCTTCCTTTTTCAAATTCGGTGTCCAGTGAAACTCCACTGCATAAAATTAAATGGAATAGGTAATAAGTTCCGTCTATACTTGTATATTTCCCAGGGTAAGAGCGCTCACTATTTTTTTTTTTGAAATCAGTAACTTTGTGTCATATCAGGGATCAAAACAGTACTTCCCAAGTACTGAAACCATATGTACAATAGAGCTCTAGTGCCTTCCCTCTCTAGCTATAAAGAATATAGAACATCTATGATAGACATAGGATCATTAGAGTAAATCTGATTACACCAAAAACATAGCAGTAAGATGAAGTTCAACTTGATCTTCTGCACATCATTCTCCAAGCTCTCAAAACATCTGGATTTCCTCTCCTTCTAAATTGTCCACCAGATACAAGCTGGGACAATTCTCCATCTAACTCCTATCCTTAGCATGTGAACATGTTCCCTTCCCACCTGCTAAGAGCCTCTGTTATCTTGCCTGGCGTTGTCCATGCTATACCCTTGAGGTTTAAGATGATTCTCCACAAATGAGTTGTGTATGGACAATGCAGAAATACATGGTTAACTGTTTCAGTTGTTTCTTCACACAGGAAGCATCTTGAGCACAGTGTCATACCTCTGCTCATCAAGTTGTCCACTGTTAGAGTGGTCTCCTTTGCTAGTAACCATACAAAAATTGATACCTTGTGGGTAACTTTTATCCTTCAAATCTGCTTCCATGGCCAGTTTGCTATCTTGTGGTTGGACTGGTTCGTTATTTTGTACATGACCAATCCCCTAAATATAAAGAAACACAAACTTGTCAAAATACTAGAAATCATAGTAGTATCAATAATAAACAAAATTCACCTAATATGTTTATTGCCCAATTCCATTTCATTGAAATACAAACAAAGCTTGAACCATTGACCAACTCTTCATAAAAGTCAGATTTAGAGTCAAATCAAGGACGAGTTTTGTGGGTATGATTTTGGCTCGAACTAAGTATAATACGTATAATAAGATCACATTCATGTTCATAACAGTCCTGGATCCTCCTCTCAATTAGGCGGAAGCTTGACCATCTTTGCCTTGAGTTAGATACTTTGCAACCAAATTCATTATGGCCACAAAGGGTTGAATACTAACAAATGAGGCATTAGCTATTGCTTCTTCCTTGACTTCATACTCAATTGTTGATTTTGTGATACATGTTTCTTTACCTTTCTCTATGACTTCAAACTTAACCTTATAAAGTGTAAATCCAAGATCAAGAAGTCCACCTTCCACCACTTGAGCTATTTTCACCCTCTTATCATCATCAATAACAACAAATTTCTCTTTGTGAGATGTCAAAAGTGGTGTTCCTGGTGGAAATGTTAATTTTAGGCCAATTGTACCATCACACCACACTATAAACGCCTTGTTCGTATTGAGATTTTTTTAAACTTATATAGAGACTGACTGACTGTTATACATTTATTTGGATGTTACAAACAGAAAAAGGATGCAAAAAGAAAAGCCTAATTTTCTAATGTTGTAAAAACAACAAAATTATTAAAATTTAAAATCTTAAAAGTATTTATGTTTCAGTTATTCAAAATTAAAGAAGGATAATACATCAATAATTTTTATCTAATGAAATACAAATATGCGCGGATCTTTCAATGTAAATTACTTTAATTACCAAAAAATATTGTAATATTTAAAATATTAATATATACTATTTCTGTATATGGTTAACAATAAAGCATTTATTATTTTATGAAAATAAATGACTAGCAATAAAAGTAAACTAAAATAATTAATATTTGACTAATATAAAGCTAGTTATTGTTGTTAAAGATAAATAAATAATTATAATATGGTAATATTAACATATAATATAAAAAATCATCCCCACAGAGATTTGCTTGTATGATGATTTTTTTATATGGTGACATATAAAAGAGCGGTTCGATGCATGAATAAGCAGTCCTTTGTTGAAAACACCCTCATAATGAGATCCTTAAGCGAGAATCTGACTTTTGGAGGTTGAAATCTAGAGTACAGTGGCTAAATGTTGGAGACGCTAACACAAATATTTTCCACATTTCTACGACTAATAGACGACGTAGAAACTAAATGATAGAGTAGGAAATTGGACATTCGATCCAGCCTCCATAAATAACATAATTACAACTCACTTCCATGACATTTATTCTACAGAATTAACCTCTTCCTTGTCATATGGCATTTTCTTGTGAAGCCAAAGAATCCATTGGATGGCCGGAGGAAGTTAAAAATGCTATTTCTCCTTTAAACCACTAAAATCTCCATATTCTTTCAAAAATATTGGAATGAATATGTTGTAGACACATGTATGTATGAGGGCATTTAATTCAAAAACCATCCCGCCAGAATTAAACAAGACTCTCATTTGTCTTATCCCGAAAATAAAAAATCCTGAACAGATTACTCACTATAGACCCATTAGCCTTTGCAATACTATATATCTACAAAACAATCACTAAAATTATTGTGAATAGAATTAGACAAAATCATTAGTCCAAATCAATGTAGTTTCATACCGAGCTATTGATAACGCCAAGAAGCTATCCACTCATTCAAAAAATCTAAAGGGAAGTTTGGAAAAATGATCCTTAAAATCGATTTAGAGAAGGCGTTCGATGGTCGTTTGTTAAACAATCTCTAACTATCCTAAACTTCCCAAACAACATAATTGACCTAATCATGTCTTGTATCTCCACTTCTTCTATCTCAATACTAATAAATGGCAAACCTACCAATTACTTCTTACCCACTAGGGGTAGGGGTATCAGACAAGGGGATCCTTTTATCACCTTATATATTCATCATTTGTATGGAATCCCTTTCAAGCCTTATTAATTACTCTAGCCTCTGGCAACCAGTTAGAGTTGGTAAAATAGGTCTCTCGATATCCCATTTACTCTTTGCCGATGATAATATTCTATTGGCAAAGGCCGACCTTACAAATGCAAGTACTATCATCTATATCTTTAATACTCTGTCGGCGCAATCAGGCAAAAAAATAAGCTATGACAAATCATCAATCATCTTTTCTGCTAATGTAAGTCTTGAAATTAGAAATGAACTTTATACTATAATGAATATTAGACAAAAAGAAAAAATTGGGAAATACCTTGGCCTCCCAATCACCACCCAAAAATCTGGGATTATCAATATATTATTGACCATATGAACAACAAATTTAGTGGCTGGAAAACTAAATTCCTATCATTAGTAGGAAGAACCACCCTCGTCAAGTCTGTCTTAGCCTCCATTCCTACTTACGCTATGCAATGCAATATCCTACCCCAATCATATCGACCGCATCCAAAGGAATTTTCTTTGGGGGTCCACACCGCCGAACAAGAAAAAACTGCACTTAGCAAATTGGGATTTAGTGACCTCTCCCAAAAATCAGGGCGGTCTGGTCTGGGTATCCAAAAAACAAAAGGGAAAAAATTTGCTTGATTGGCAAGTTTGAACTGGAGATTCCAAAAAATAAACAACTTTGGGCTAAGGTTCTTGAAAAAAAGTACATAAATCGAAGCCAAAGATGTCATATTAAATCACTTGATATAAACCTCACTGGGCCTGATTTCAAAGACCTCCTTTGCACCTCTAAAAATCACTTGATCTTAAACAAGCACTCCATTGTGCCCACATCTATTCTAACTCCAATCATTCTTTGGAATGTATGGAAAAGTAGGAATACTAAAATATTTCAAAACAAGAATATTAGTAGGCTGCCTAGCACCCACCATAATATTACCTTCCACGCCATTGAATATTATCACTTAGCCTACCCTCCTCCAAAAGTAAATAAACCTCCATCAAACCAGTCACCAGAGTACTGGCACAAACCCCCCTAAAACTAAACTTTGATGGCTCGTATGAACTAAAGTCCACAAACGGCGGAACAGGGGGAGTAATTCGAGACCACTTAGGTATAAATTGAGTTGTAGGCTTCTCTTGTAAAGTAAAGGCTCAAAATGCACTTCATGCAGAATTACTAGCGTTGCTGCATGGATTAATTTTAGCTCAAAATAGGAATTTTAAGTAACTACTGGTGGAAACTGACTCTCATGTACTACTTGACACCTTACATGGCAACAATCCCATATACTCACATATTTATGTTGATTGCAGGTCGATACTCCGACAGTTAAAGGAGCCAACCATGAAGCACGTCCCGAGGGAGGCTAATATGGTAGCAGATATATTAGCAGTATACGGAAGGAAAACGAAGGAACCGCACATGATATGCAATTATCCCTATGTTTTTGATACATCTCCTTTGCTTGTAAATAATGCTTTTAAAAGAGATGCTATGGGAACTGGATCATCTAGTTTCAGTTTCCCTGTTTTGTATGGTTAAACCTTATTAATTAATTAAATAAAACACCTTCCGTTTTTAAGCAAAAAAAAAAAGCATTCTTTGTTCACTCAAAAGTCATTGAAGGATTACATTTCGTAATTTTGTCTGATGTAGAATATCTACACTAATATAAACATTAATAACTGATTCACAATTCAAAGTTTTGATTCATTTAATATATGAAGATAATTTTCTCATTGCCTTATCATAATTCTATCGTTATTTTATGACTCCTCTTCAAAGGTGGTGGCATGATTGGATCTACTAAGATAAGGTAATATATAAAGTCAATCCCTAATAAAGTAGCTTTTAACTTGCACTATTAAATTATGTGAGTATTAAATTATCTCCTAAACTACAATTATGCAGTGTTAATTATTTTTCTCATTTCCATTTAGTTGGCACGTACATAAAAACTAGCTTAGCATACGTGTTTTATATGTATGTCTAGTGTCAATTAATAAAATTATATATAAGAAGAATAAAATTATTTTAAAATAATAATTGATGTTAGAATAAATGTTATATCTATTTAAATGATTATAATTTTATATATAAAGCTTAAAAAGATTCTAATCACTAGTAGCCAACAATTAGCAGGTGTTAATCGGCCTTTCGTGATTGAGTCACTGAGAGTGAGACAAGAGACCTCGTGATCAGGGGTGGAGCCACCTTATTGTTTGGGGTTTGTTCGAACGTCTTTTGGCGAATAATATAATATGATTAAAATTATCTTTTAGTATATTTAATAGATTTCGATCCCCTTCGATTAATTTGTATGTTTACTTTTTCAGATTTTGAATCCCTTATTGAAATTCTTACTCCGCCGATACTTGTGACTCCGATCAGAGAAGACAAAAGAGGCTAGAGAGGAGTTAAAAATAGGGTTGTGAGTTTTGTTTTGTTTGAGTAAGGAATTTGGGGCCAAAATTTGAAAATTGAAATGAGTTGGGTTATAAGTAAATGGAATTTTTACATAAATAATATATATTTTATTTGATTAATTACGTTTTTAAGCGTTACTTTATTTTTATTATCATATATGACATAATTTTAGCTTTAATAACCATTTGATATAAACTATATTAAAGTTGTATTTAAATTGTATATTAGGTAAAGTTTTGAAAAATTGTATTAAAGTTGTATCAAAACTGTTTTAAATATAAATAATCGGTGGTCCGGTGGTGTTGATTACGAAAAAATAAAGATGAAGCTCTGAAAATCTGTTTAAAGTTATCCTAAATTGTATAAATATAAATGATAGTTATAATACAATTTGATTTCAATATTATATATTATAAATTCGATAGTTATTATTCCAAAACAAATATAATACATTTCTGACAATGTCAACTATTTAAATAGTACCGAAATGTTTGAAATTCACATATAATACTTATAATATATTTGTATTAAAAATATTTTTTGTTATATATTAGGTGAAGTTCTAAAAAATTGTATTAAGGTTATATCACAAGTATTAAATGTAAACAATCGGTGGTCTGGTGGTGGTGGTGATTTACCGAAAAAGGAGAGGTGAAGCTGTGAAAAATCGATATTAAAGTTCTATTAAAATTGTATAAAAAAGCAGTGATGGTAGCCATGTTATTTATGGTAAGAAAGTAAGGCTGATCTGTGTTAGAGTAAAAGATATGCATAATTCGTAAATAAAGTTATATAATATATTATTTATGTAAATTGCCCAAATTAAATTGTGTTGGATCAAAACTCAAAATATATAATTAATATAATTTAAATAATATTTTTTATTTTATTTTATTTAATGAAACTTCGACTATTCGGTGCACCGTGGAATCTTGATCCTTGCATCGAACACCAAATTGAAGAATCAAATTATCCGAGGAAAAGAATCAATGCTGAAACAAAAAATCGGCATCGAAAAATTGAATTAGTTCAGTTCAAATTTCGGTACTATGTCTACCCCTAATTAACGGTTCGGTTTATGGACTATCTTTTGTGCTACTAAATCGTTCAATGGCACGAACTAAATGTTAAAAAATTCAGTTTTAATCAATAATCCTATTAAGAAGTTCGATACCCTTGTTCCAATTATTCCTTTAATTGGATCATTAGCTAAAACACATTTTTGTACCGTATTAGCTAGGGCATCCCATTAGTAAATCGATTTGGTCTGATTAATTATCTTGTCTTTGTCACAATTAAATGGAAGATAATACTAGTTTGTGTCGAGAACAAGAACAGAGAAGGTGTGGCAACTACTTTGTTAATGCCTAATTTTAATACTTTGTCCGTTTAAAAAAGAATAACATCATTTCCTTTTTAGTGTGTTTAAAAAAGAATGACTCCTTTCCTTTTCTGAAAACACTTTAATTTCAATTTTTCACATAACATGTTTAATCTCACAAGATTAAAAGATATTTCCAAATTTAACTGGGACATTCTTTTTGAAATTGAGGAATATAAAGTATGTGAGGCAAAATTAGGTCACACAAAAGAACGAAGAACGAAAATTGAAGATGGCAATGGAGATGAGGAGAATTTTTCTGCGGAAATGTAATGGTATTCTCTCTATCTCTTCCTTTCATATTTTACATTCTTATTCTTCTTCTTCACGCTGTAGTAAAGTAAAGGGTAGAGTTGTGTTAAATTTTGAGAAACTCAAGTGTTTAGATGATGCTGTGAATCTCTTCAATCAAATGGTTAGAATGAAGCCTCTTCCTTCAGTTTTCGATTTCTCTAAATTATTTAAGAATATGATAAGTATGAAGCATTACTCTGCTGTCCTTTCTCTTTTTCGAGAAATGCAGAAATTGGGTATCCAAATTGATGGAGTCATTTTGACTAGTGTGATTAACAGTTATTGCATGATGCATCGTGCTGATTGTGGATTTTTGGTGTTACCCATTTACTTAAAGAGTGGCTTTGCATTTGATGTTGTCATCTTTACCACCCTAATAAGGGGATTCTTTGCTGAAAATAAGGTTAAAGATGCAGTTGAATTGTTCAAAAAATTGGTGAGAGAGAAAATTTGTGAGCCTAATGAAATCATGTATGCAACCGTCATGAATGGACTCAGTAAAAGCGGTCATACTCAAAAAACTTTAAGTTTGCTCCGGTTAATGGAACAAGGGAACACTAAACCCAAAATAATTAACTACAATATCGTAATAGATGCTCTATGCAAAGATGGGAACTCAGACACTGCTATCAACTTTTTGAATGAGATGAAGCAAAAAGGCATTCGTCCAGACATATTAACGTATAATTCATTGATTGATGGTTTGTGTAAGCTCGGTCAGTGGGAAAAGGTTAAAACTTTGTTCTCAGAGATGGTGAACCTTAATATGTATCCAGATGTGTGCACCTTCAACATACTAACAGATGGACTATGCAAAGAAGGGAAAGTTGAAGATGCCGAGGAAGTAATGAAACACATGGTTGAAAAGGGTGTCGAGCCTAATGTAATCACCTACAATGTGATAATGGATGGATATTGTTTGTGTGGTCAACTAGATAGAGCGAGGAGAATTTTTGATATCTTGATAGATAAGGGCATTGAGCCTAACATTTTTAGCTATAACATACTAATAAATGGATACTGTAAGAAAAAGAAAATTGCCAAGGCCATGCAATTGTTTTGTGAAATTTCTCAAAAGGGATTAAAGCCTAATATTGTTACCTACAATACTATCTTGCAAGGTCTGTTTGAAGTTGGAAGAATTGGTGTTGCAAAACAATTGTTTGTTGAGATGGTATCTACTGGACCGGTACCTAACTTATCCACTCATAACACTTTGCTTGATGGTTATTTTAAGTACGGACTTGTTGAAGAAGCTATGTCACTCTTTAATAAGTTGGAAAGAAAGACAGAAAATATTGATATTGGATCTTACAATATCATCATTAATGGATTGTGTAAAAACGGTAAACTCGATAAAGCTTATGCTATTTTTGAGAAGCTTTGTTCGATGGGATTGCTTCTGAATGTGAGAACATACAATACAATGATAACTGGATTTTGTCTACAAGGGTTGTTAGATGAAGCTAAAGATATGCTTCGAAAAATGGAGGGGAACAATTGTCTTCCAGACAATGTCACTTACAATGTTATTGTGCAAGGATATCTTAGGTGCAGGAAAATAAATGAAATGGTAACTTTTATGAAGGAAATGACTGGAAGGGGCTTCTCATTTGGCGCAACTACAGCTGAGTTACTGGTAGAGGTTATTAGTGAGAATCCTTCCATCGTTGACATGTTACCAGAGCTTCATTCAGAAATCAAGAAGTGAAAAGTTGTTCGCTTGGTTTAGTCGGCTATGTTATAACTTTGATACAGTTTTGGTTTATCACCTCAAATGAAATTGAATCCAATGCAATTGTGGAAGATGAAATATGGCAATCAAAACGTTGCTTTGGCTTTCAGGCTGGCTAATCGAGGAGGTACATCACTGTTAATGTTTTGATTGTTTTTCCACTATTTTTTATCTTGGAAATCAGATATTACTGTTCTCTTGATATGATAAATTGTGCGAGTTACCCTTATGTGTACACATTATAAGTTTAGGAATATCATTTCCAATGCTATTTGTTATCAACATGTATTGTCATTTTCTATCTATTTGAGAATAAATAACAATGCCCTGCAATATATTGAGGAGTAGCATATTTCAGACAGGCATTCCATTATATGATGTCAATTTTGTTTATGTGTGGGTTTGGAGAACAGGTTCATCACGGTCACGCCAGTAACTGAAGTTCTGAAAGCGAAGCAACTGATGATAGGTACTACTTTCTGCTTCGTTTCTTTTTTTAATGCCCTCTTTAGTGTATTTGCTTCATACACAAGAAGATTTGCAATAATGTACTTTATGATAGACTTGAGGAGTAACAATTTAAGCCACGCCAAAAAAAAGAGATTATACAAGAACAAATTTTGGAATACCTAGCAAGACTACTGGTTTTTAACTATAAAGCACACAAAATGAAGAAGAAAAAAGGGAAAACTGAACAAGAGTAGTGCAGTAACAATTGATATCAATACAACCCTCCATCACTTATTCACCACAACAGAGTTGTCCGAGGATTTATCTTGACCCTCCAAGGCTGATGTACTGGCAAAGAGAATTGTATCTCGTATTCCTTACATGCCCTCTGCAAAGAAAATTACACTGGTCAATGTAATCGGAAAAAGAAAGAGAAGCTACTCCATTTTATGTGGCCCTCCTTTTCTTTTTAGCATCTTTAAAAAAGAACTACGCCTTTCCATAATTGAAAATAATTTAATTATAATTTAATTGAAACTTCTGTAACCCTTGAAGCACTTGATGCTGGTTTTGGGGCCATTGTTCAACACTACAAGGAATTCCAGCAACTTTCTCTTTCTGACCTCCTTACGGACCGTGTGTTTGAGTACATCAGGGTCCATGCTAAGATGTTAGAGATGCTTTCCTTAGCTTTTCTGGGGGATAACCATCTAGGCGTGCTCTCTGGTTGTGAGAGCCTCTGCAAGTTGGAGATTAGAGACTGCCCCTTTGGCGATGAGGTTCTGTTGTCCAATGGTGCAAAGCTGGAGACAATGTGATCCCTTTGGATGTCTAAATTGTTCAGTATGTATCCTTCTAGCTCAGAAGTTGCCAGGGCTTAATGTTGAAGTTATAGATGGGAGGGTCATCCGGACCCCGAGACAAGAAAGTTTCCCTATGTATCAGTTTAACTTCCTCTAGTAACTTGTTCTTCTGGTGAAATGGTGTTGTCATGTAATTCTGGGCATGTATGGTTGAACTTTAGTTGTAATTCTCTTTTAAGATTAATGTGAACTAAGTCATTCATTTATACATCTAAAGTGCATATCATGACCTTGCAACATGATGCCAATGGAATCCCATTTGTTGAAATTTCAAGTATTTTAGTGTTTTACTATTCTTTCTTCTACATTGATAAATTTGCTTTAATACTAAAGAGATTATTACATCAAACGAATAAATAATATTTGTTATAACTAATCTCTTTTGATAATGATCACGCATCGCACAGATACTAATACAAGTTATAAAAAAAGCAAAAAGCATGAATCAATGTATTTGCTTGCTTGTCCAAAAATGCCCACCTTGAGTTGTGCATGGTCATTGTCACAGATCACAATCAGTGGCGGAGCCACATATACTTGAGAGATGTCAAATGACATTTCTTGGTCTGAAAATTACAATGGGTAACTAGTTAAAAACAATATTTTATGTATATATATATATTAGAAGTGTGCACTATTTGGATTAAATCGAAAAATCAAACCTAATCGAACCGACTTATAATTTGGATTGGTTTTTTGGTTTGGTTTTGAATTTATATTTTACTTTGTTTGGTGGTTTGGTTTGGTTTCGGATTAAGAAAAATAAAGATCGAAAAAAATGAATTATATATATAAATCACTTTTGTCACGTTTTAGTTATTGTCTTCCTATAACACCCCGACTTTTCTAAATGTCTAAATTAATTCGTACATTCGTGGAAAGACAAAGAGGGTGAGTAATAAATTAAAAATAATGTGGTATGTCATATTTTAAGTGTTCAAGGGTTGTATCTCAAGTTTTGAAGTAAGGTAAGTCGCAAAATAAAAGTGGGCGAAAGTTATCGTAAGTTCCTTTTTAAAGATATCTCTGAAATTTGGGTCAAATGTTTTGGAAGTTTTCTCTCAATCTATAACGAGTTATGGATCCCACGGCCCATTAAATCGAAGGTCTACGAGTCTAGTTTCCAACGCATCAAACGGTTTGTTCATACGACTTCAGAATAGAGAGATATTCGCATTTTTGCGAGACTGCGCAAGCAGGCACGTGAGGTGGGTCCCCTAAGTCGGTGGAAGCTTATAAGATAGCATCTTCTTCATTCCAAATCATGAGAAACCCACAAAAATCAGAGAAATACTCCTCAAATCATCCTTGTGTGTTCATGATCTCTTCTTGGCGTTTTATCGAAAATTACCCTACGTCGCGAGCTTGTCGTTTTGGTATAATTTTCACTGTGAATTGAGCGGTGTAGCTCAGTGGAGGTTATGGTAGCAGGGTTTTTTTTTCAGTGGAGTGATTGTATTCAAGTGTTTTGGTCATTTAAAGAAAGGTAGGAATCACCTTTTATCAGTTTACGGATACCTTAGGTCTTGGATTGTAGTTTACGATAGGAATCCATATCGATTGTCGAATTGTCGTAGTAATTTTTATCCTTAATTACTGATTGATTTTACCTTTTTCTTTAGTGTTGTAGTGGTGTGGACAGAGGTGTTTTCAGCATAAATTATAAAGGAAAAGGTATGTTAAGGCTACTCCTTTCGTTTGGCATGTTTCCTTAGAGCTTGGGATTGATATAATAGAGTAGTTAATGTTAGTTATGTTGTAGATGTAATTGTGAATGGTTGGCTGATTGAGTGGTTATAAACCCTCATTTTAGGGACTCATAATCTGTTCAGAACAACCCTAAGTTAGGAACGACTTGGACATTACTCATATATATTGTTTATAGCTAAATTGCTCGCCTTCAGCCTATTTAATTGTTTGTTGTCACCCTTGGGGCTATTGTGGTTAGCTGTTGAGCTATGAACTGCCTATGGGGGCTATGATGTTGTCTAATAGGACTATGTTATTGTCAAAGAGGGCTATGTGTTGCCCACGGGGCTATATTGATGCCAAAGAGGGCTATGTGTTGCCCACGGGGCTATATTAATGCCAAAGAGGGTTATGTGTTGCCTACGGGGCTATTTTGATGCTAAAGAAGGCTATGTATTGCCTACAGGGCTATGTGATGCAAAAAAGGGCTACGTGCAGCCCACAGAGCTATGATGTTGCCTAAGAGGGTTATGCGCTGCATACGGGGCTATATCGTTGCCAAAAAGGGCTATGTGACTTCTTACAAAGACAAGGGACTATCGATAAGGTTATGTAGATTGATTTGGCACCTTCTGGGCTTATGGGGGCCTAAGTAGGTGGTATGTTGTTTGTACCTACCGGGCTTATGGGGGCTTGGTTAGGTTGATGTTTGATCATTATTGTATTTTATTAGATTCAGTAGTGGGTTGACATGCTTATCTAAAGTTGATTTCCTTACCTGATTGCTTTTGGTATATTATGATACTTGCTCATTTAATCTACAACCTTTCATACTCTGTACATTATTTTATACTGACATCCCATTGCCTGGGGGAGCTGCATTCATGCATGCAGGTCCTGACAGACGACCGAGTAGACCTCCTCAGTAGCACGATTGACTTTTATCCGGTTGGCTAGCCCATTTCCTCCGGAGCTGCCAGAGTTTGGAGGTTTGTTAGCTTTTGTTATGTATATTTTTATGGGTAGGCTGGGGCCCTGTCCCGCCAATCTTTACTACTTTTTGAGTCTTACAGATTAGTGTGTGGGGTGTAGAGCTAGGTTATGGCCATGCTGGCCTACTTTTGTTGGTTTGTTGAAGCTTATGAGCTGTTTGATGTATTGTTTTGATATATACCTACTTCCAGTTTTTGTATAAATATCATGGTGGCCTTGACGGCCTAGTCAGGACTTCTGTCGCTAGTTGGCTATTTCTTTATATGAACTCTTGGGAGCAACTGTTTCTTTTATATTTATGTTGATAGGGGCCTTACCAGCCGAAGGCTTAGTTTTAAGCTGGGATATACTAGTTTATTTTCTTGATTGCGTGTGTCTGTCATGCACTAGTAGCAAATGGTTCAGCAGGGTCGGCTCGGGATTGAGTTTTGGCATTATGAGCCAGTTGCGCCCCTTGAGTTTGGGGTGTGACACTTCCATTATGTTTTAATTTATATTTTATGTTTGGACATCTATAATTGATATACTTTTAAGTATATATATTCAAATTGCAAATAAATTATAATATATATATATTCAAACTGCAAATATAACTTTGATTATGTTTCTAATTATTGACATAACCGAATAACCGAATCGAAAAGAGAAAAACCAAACCAAATCATATTTATTTTGTTTTGGACTGGATTACACTTTTTCAAAACCAAAAACTGAAAAAATCCAAACCGAATAGTAGAAAACCAAACCGAAAAACCGAATGCAATATGTATATTGATATCCTTAGAATTTCACACAATTTTACTTTTTTATATTTTGATATATGTTATTAGTGGAAATTCTGATTTCGCCAGTGATCACACTCACAACATCTCTTATTAGGTCACACTGAAAATTATGGAGTGGCAATGGCGATGAGTAGAATTTGTCTGAGGAATTGCAATGGTATTATCTCTATCTCCTATTCTTGTTCTTCTTCACGTAGTAATAGTAGCAAGTTTGAGTGTTTTGATGATGCTGTTACTCTATTCCGTCAAATGGTTAAAAGGAAACCTCTTCCTTCAGTTGTCGATTTCTCTAAATTATTTAAGAATATGATAAGTATGAAGCATTACTCGAATGTTGTTTCTCTTTTCCGAGAAATGCAGAAATTAGGTATCCCAATTGATGGGTTCATCTTTTGTTTTAAATAACTCCATTGATCATTGATGTGCAAAAACTTACAATTTGAGTTTGGCGTACCAAACTTTGTACATGATCATTGAGGGGAGTTCACTAAGCTATACTTAGTCAAAACCTATGGGGGATCGTAGATGATATGAGATGGTTTGTTCATTTTGATCCTGAAAGAGTGAATATCCCATTTGTCCATATTGACTAGCCCCTTTACTTGATTGGGAAGCTCAGTATGAGAGTAGAAGACACGGATCGACTCAAAATTATGGCTCATGCTTACCAATTTATCAATTGGTCTATTGGCTTCTCGAAAACAATGCTTGATTTCAAATCCATTAACTCTTGGATTTCACTGATGATGTGTAGAATCCTCCAAGGCACTTTCCATTCCCTTCTGACGCATTTGGTAATGAGGAGAGAGTCGGTTTCTCTAATGATCACACTATGTCCATTATTTACACACCATTTTATGCCAAACAACATTGAAGCTGCTTCTGCCATGTTGGATGTTCCTGGTCCCCGAGGTATTGAGTAAGCACAAATAATTCTTCCTTCATTGTCTCTGACCACTCCCCTTCCTCCACATATACCACGTAAACAACTTCCATCACTATTTAACTTAACAATGTAGGGGAGGAGGCTTGTTCCATTTGATAGCTCTGGAAACTCTTTGCTCAATATTTGCTTCACAAGCATTGCAGATTGCACTCCATTCCTCTCATAAGTTGGCTCTTCTAAACTTCATTTTTAGAACCTGCACAAGAGTATTTAGAACATTAGTCTTGGTCCTATAAAAGGATACCCTTAAGTTTTCAAACTTTCTACTACATCTTGCTTTCCATAGCTCCCACACTACGATTAAAAGAAGAATTTTGGTTATATAGGTAGCAAAAATGTTGTGGGACTTGTAGTTCCACCAATTAAGTAACATCATCTTGTAGCTCCTGCTGGTGTGATCGATTCCTAGAGGACCTGTAAAAAAACTCCAAATTCTTTTAGCATGGTCACCTTGACAGAAAAGATGGTTAGTATCTTCTATAATATGATCCATATTGTTGTTGTTACAACAATAACATGTACAATCAACTTGAATACCAAACCTGGAGACTCTTTCATTGGTAGAAAGTTTATCTCTAATGACTCTCCAGTTGAGAAAGGAGATTTTGAAAGGAATATCCTCATGCCAAATGTTTTTTATAAAATTGTTATTGTTACTTCTCTGCCTATAATTGCTCTAGGAGGATTTAATAGTGAAATTTCCATTGGTGTTAGGGATCCAAATGGCTTTGTCTCTTCTGTTGCTATGCAACACAATATTGAGCTCTTTAATTTTATCTTTTGTGTCCGCATCAGGTTGATTATGAAGCTTATCCCAATCCCACATTCCATCAATGTAGACATCTTTGATACTGATTTGTTGTTGTTGTACATTATCAGGAAACAAAAGATATAGAGGGCCAATATTAGTCTAATTGTCATACCAAAAGTCCACTTCTCCTCTCCCAATGATCCATCTGATGTTCTTGTCCACCTCTTCTTTAATGTTGCAAAGGACTTTCCAACTTTGTGGTTGTCCTCTGCTCCATTGGGCTTTGATAGGGTGCATATTGTTGAAGTATTTAGCTTCCATAAAATTCTTCCATAGTGAAGTTGTGATTCTGAGGTTCCACCAATGTTTAGTTTGGAAAGCATGGCACGTGTCTTCAAGATTTCTGAAGTTCGTTCCACCCTTCTCATAAGGGTAGCACAAGTTCTTCCAAGAGGCCCAATGATACTTACCTCTAATGTCTTGCCCTGTCTAAAAAAAATCTAACAATGTACTTCTCTATAAGCTTAATGGTACCTTTGGGAGGGTTGGTAGCTGCAAGGAAATGAATCGGCATTGCAAGGAGAACATGTCTAATCAAAATAGCTCTTCCACCGGTGGAAAGAAATTTAGTATGCCAACCTTTATCTTGTTAATGATCTTGCTTACCATATCTGAGTAGTGAGAGATCTTTTTTTTACCAGTAACAAGAGGGAAACCAAGATATCTAATAGGAAAGAGTTGATGTTTCATACCAGTAATGTTTTTGAGCCTGTTAATAGTGGCAACTTTGGTATTATTGGCCACTGCAAAACAATTTTTTTCCTTATTGAGTAGTTGTCCAGAAACTTCCTCATATACTTTCAGGGTTTTTAGCATCATTTCAAGAGGTTTCTTGCTACTATTACAAAAAAGAATAGTAGCATCTGCAAAGGATAAGTGGTTTATCTTTGGGCCATTAGTGTTCATATAAAACCCTTTGTAGCCTTGTTTATCATACAAGTTATTCAGCATTTTAGAAAGCAATTCAGCACTGATGATAAATAAGGATGGGGATATTGGATCTCCTTGTCTCAAGTCTCTACTAGACTTAAAAAAATCCATGTCTTCTCCCATTAACAATAACAGAATACCAGTTACTTGATATGAAATTGTAGATCAGATGAGTCCACCACTCAGAGAAACCAAATCTCTTTAAAGCCTGGCATAGGAACTCCCAAGAGACTTTATCATAAGCCTTGGCCATATCTAATTTTAGCACAACATTTCCTTCTCTAGCAGGCTTCTTAATATCATTGATAATTTCCTGTGCTAAAAGGATATTTTTAGAAATTCCCCTCCCTCTGATAAAACAAGATTGGTTCTTGGATATGATTTTGGGGAGTAAGCTGGAGATTCTATTATTGAGAATTTTGGAAATGACTTTACTGGAAACATTGCAAAGGTTAATAAGTCTCAGGTCAGTAAACTTCTGGGGTTGGTCTATCTTGGGAATCATAACCAAACAAGTATGAGTGATAAACTTAGGAAGTTTTGCACCCTGGAAGAAAGACTCAACTGCTCTGAAGAGGTCGTAACTTATGATGTTCCAAGCACTTTGATAAAAATGTCCACTTAGTCCATCTGAACCTAGAGCACTATCTTTATCAATGGAAAATATGCAATCTTTAATCTCCTGCATAGTGGGGATAGATGCTAATATAGAGTTATCATCTTTAGTTATGCACCTCTCAATACGATCTAGAGCTTCAAAATTGGAATGATGAGTATCTTGAGTAAACATATTTTTGAAATGCCTAACAGCAGCTTCAGCAATGCTATTATTTCCTTCAATCCATTGATCATGTTCATCCATAATTTTTGAGATATTCAACCTCCTTCTCCTTTCTTTCATAATATTATGGAAATATGTAGCTCTGGCTTTCTGTCTCAAGATACTATCTTGAATCTTGAGATATCTAACGAATTCAGCCTTACATCTAGGAGCTCACTTCTGTTCTCTGGGGTGTTGTTATTCACACAAGTATCCTTAAGAATTCTAATTTCTGCTTCTAATTTTTTTGGAATTTCATAAATATCCCCAAAAGTTAGTTTAGACCAGATGCTAAGATCTTTACTCATCCTTTTGATTTTTTGATGAAGAATGTACATAGGATTTCCATAGATATTTCCTTCCCAACTTTCTTGTACAATCTTAAGATATTCAGGGTGATCAGTCCAAAAGTTTTCATCTTGACTAGAAGGGGAGCATGGTCAGAGCTGGTTCTAGACAAATGAGTCACTGAAGTGTTAGAGATAGAGTCAAACCAGCTATAGTTATAGACTGATCTATCAAGTCTTTTCCATATGGTAGTAGGAGGATCCCTATTATCACACCAAGTGTATATAGAACCATTGTAGCCTGCATCTTGAAGCCCACAGTCATTAAGCCATTCTAAAAATTCAAGGCTTTCTTCCAGTCTGTAGCTTCTACCTCCTTTTTTCTCCTCAATAGAGGTGATAACATTGAAATCCCCAATGGCTCCCCAGATTCCTTGAATATTGTTTGCCATTTCTCTCAAATCATTCCATAGTTCTCTTCTTAGGTCTTCGGTGCACTTAGCATACACTACAGTCAAGAAGATGGGCTGATTGTTAAGATGTGTGGCTTTGATCAGAACATGTTGTTCTTTAACAATTATTGCCTGATGCATAATACTCATTTTGGATTTTTGGTGTTACCTATTTACTTGAAGAATGGCATTCCGTTTAATAATGTTACCTTTAACACCCTATTAAGAGGAATCTTTGCTGAAAATAAGGTTAAAGATGTTGTTGAATTGTTCAAAAAATTGGTGAGAGAGAAGATTTGTGAGCCCGATGAATTCATGTATGCAATCGTCATAAATGGGCTAAGCAAAAGGGGTCATACTCAGAAAACTTTAAGTTTACTCCAGTTAATGGAACAAGGTAACACTCAGCCCGACATATATATCTACAACATTGTTATAGATGCTCATTGCAAAGATGGAAACTTAGATGCTGCTATCAACATTCTAAACGAGATGAAGTAGAAAGGCATTCAATCAAACATATTAACGTATAATTTATTGATTGATGGTTTGTGTAAGCTCGATCAGTGGGCAAACCAATTGTTTGTTGAGATGGTATCTACTGGGCCAGTACCTAACTTATCCATTTATCACACTTTGCTTGATGGTTATTTTAAGTACGGACTGGTTGAAGAAGCTATGTCACTCTTTAGTAAGTTGGAAAAAAACAAAGAAAATATTGATATTGAATCTTACAATATTATCATTAATGGATTGTCTAAAAACGGTGAACTCAATAAAGCTCGCGCTATTTTTGAGAAGCTTTCCTCAATGGGATTGCTTGTGAATGTGAGAACATACACTACAATGATAACTGGATTTTGTCTACAAGGGTTGTTAGATGAAGCTAAGGATATGCTTAGAGAAATGGAAAAGAACGGTTGTTTTCCAAACAATGTCACTTACAATGTTATCGTGAGAGGATATCTTAGGTGCAGGAAAATAAATGAAATGGTAACTTTAATAAAGGAAATGACTGGAAGGGGCTTCTCATTTGACGCAACTACAGCTGAGTTACTGGTAGAGGCTATTAGTGAGAATCCTTCCATCGTTGACATGTTACCAGAACTTCATTCGGAAATCAAAAAGTGAAAAGTTGTTCGCTTGGTTTATTCGGCTATGTACTACTTTCTGCTTCATTTCTTTTTTGAATGCCCTTTTCAGTGTGTTTAACACAAGAACATTTGCAGTAATGTACTTTATGATGGACTTGATGATAAACAAACAATTTAAGCCACACCAAAAAGAAAGAGATTATACAAGAACAACAATTTTGAAAGAATACATTTTGGAATACTTAGCAAGAGTACTGTATTTCTTTATTATAAAGCGCACAAAATGAAAAAAAGAAGAAGGGGGAAACTGAATAAGAGTACCGCAGTAACAATTGATATCAATACAACTCTGTTTTCCAAATGCCCTTTTCTCTAATAACTTCCAACTTTTATCTAGTCTTGGCAATTTAAGATTAAGAGGATCACTATGGCGTTTTCCATGCAAAGACACTTTCTTTTCTCGAGTAGTAAACATAATTCCACTACCTTTCTCAACTTCCAGAAAAGGTCTTGTTAACTCATCCCATGTTGTGGTTTCCCCACAAGTCATCTAAGACAATAAGATACCACTTTCCATAAAGCTGTTTCCTTAGCTTATCAGCAACATCAATATTCTCACTCAATTTCGAATCCGAGCTAGTAAGTTGATTAAAAATTTTATTCAACAACTCCTTCTCAACTTATTCTTGGCAGACTGTGCACCATGTGTGAATGTCGAAATGACTAGAAACTGATTTATCATTGTATACTTTGTATGCAAAGGAGTTTTACCTGAACCTGGCATACCAGTTCAAAATAACTTCTAGATCTGCCAGTCCACTTGTGAGCTTCCTAATTATCCAATTTAAAACCTACAATTATTTTATGAGATGTCAATGACATGCTCTCAACTGGCTTCTTGGGAGAGTTTACAACAATGAGGTTCATGTTCTTGGGAATCTTCTTGAGTAAATGGGAGACATCTTCTTTGATAAGTTTGATCTCTTTTTTTTTATAATGGAAAGTGAGAAAAAAAGATGCAAGAGACTATTATCTCGAACAATAATTTAATCAATGACATTTTTTGTCTCATATGCCACATCTAAAACATGTGCCTAGAGATCTTTATACAATTCTTGTTCAATGTTGACGAAGAAAGATCTTATAAATTCTAGGTCTTCTTTCACCAACCCAATCTCTTCCTTTATCAAAGTAGTTACCCTTATGCTTACACATTATAAGTTTAGGAATATCATTTCCAATGCTATTTGTTATCTTCATGTATTGTTATTTTCTATGTATTTGAGAATAAATAACAACTTCCTACAATATATTGAGGAGTAACATTTATCAGATAGGCATTCCATTATATGATGTCAATTTTGTTTTTGTGTGGGTTTGCAGAACAGGTTCATCACGGTCACGACAGTTGTGTCCTTCTGAGCATCTTGTGTAGTTTGTCAAAGCAGAAGTCTTTCAGAGAACAACAATAATCCTACCTTATTCATTGTTATGCACAAGTGCCAGGGATAAATAAACAGCTTCGGTGTATACTGAAATAACATAGCTGAACGATTTATGTCGAGCAAATTCTCTGATGAGGCTCTGTTGTCCAATGCTGCAAAGCTCTACACAATGCAATCCCTTTGGATGTCTAATTGTTCAGCAAGTTTTGAAGCATATAAGTTGCCAGGGCTTAATATTGAAGTTATAGACGGGAGGGGTCATCCGGATACGAGACCAGAAAGTCACCTCGAGTATCCTATTTTTTACCAGTTTAACTTTCTCTAGTGACTTGTTCTTCTGGTGAAATGGTGTTGTCATGTACTTGATACCGATCGCGCATCACACGGATAGTAATACTAGTTAGTATAAGAAAACCAAAAGCATGAACCAATTTGTAGTTAGGTAAAAATATTTTATATATATATATATTGACACCACTTGACTTTTACACAATTTTACTGCTACATATTTTGGTCTCTTAATAAAAATTATGGCTTCGTCACTGGTCAGAACCTGTTGGATCTTGTGGAAGTTGCACCTTTCTGGGCAACTAGCCAAACAAAAAGGCTCTTGGAGCAATATCAAATCTCCTAAATGTCTTGCTTATAATAGTATAATATTGATAGTTGTGTCTAACGTAAAATAGATAATGTGTTATCTAGAAAAATATTATGGGGTTCAATCTCAACACATTTTAGCCTTAATTCATTTTAATAGAATCTTCAATCGAGTCCAATTTAATCTTCAATTTCAACTTGTTTTAAGACTCTTTATTTGCATTGATGTAATGTGTGTTCGTATATTGAAGGTATAAATTACTATCTATTTTATAACTTTTAAGATTTATCTATCAATTTGTAACTTTTTTTAAAAAAAAATTGAGTTGAAATTTAAATTGTGGTCATAAAACTTAAATAACAATATATTAAAACACTTGAGTTTCTCAAATCTTTCAATCTAAGTGTAAAAATTGCTAAGACAATATAAAAATCAAAATAAGAAGAGATAGAAAGGAGAAGTCCGACCTTTGTGTATTGTCTTCCCCATCAATATGGTCATCTAGTACGAAATTAAATATTCTAACACTTATACTCTAATAGGCATATTTGTTATTTGGACAATTTAAAAGCATGATAATTTCATGAATCTAAAATATAGTATACGATAAAAAATGGTCACACATAAGACATATACAAATCTCATTAAGAGTGTTAATATAGTTAAAGTAAAAGTCCAAATCAAACAAAAAACCAATAACAAAAAAATGAAGATGATGCGATGGTTTGTCTCAAGTGTTCCAAAGCCACATTCAAAGGAGGAAAAGAAATAAAGCGTAAACAAAAACAAAAGAATTTATGAATATATATAGAAATTTTTTTATTTTAGGGTCTGTTTGGAAAGCCACTTGATAATTGGAATTGGTGTAATTACTAGGGTAGTAATTATCAACCTAGTAATTACACTGACTTGTTTAGATGCCACAGTGTAATTACACATGTTCTGTTTGGATGCACGTTGCAATCATAAAATTATAATAAATTTTAAAAATAAAAACTAATTATTTAAAATTTATACCAGACAAATAAGAAACTTTATAAATGACATTAAATTAAATATTTAAGATATATATATTTTTGAAAATATATTAATTAATAAACATATTTTCTGTAACTAATATTATAAAAAATAATTGATTTATATTTTTTCAAATTAATATATTTCAATTATATTGATCGTAACAACTAAAAGTATGATGTTTCTACGAACATCGTGAAATGCATGTTTGAGAAAAAGAATAATATATAAATAAAATGTCATAAATTATTAAATATTTGACAAAAATATAATTTATCAAGTCTAATTAAAAAATGACGTGCAATGTAAATTCAATATTATTAAAACAAATGAAACTAAAAATATAACATAAGTTATAAATTCAAAACAAAAAATTTAACATAATACTCTTATAACAAATTTCAACATAGCAATAAATATGATTTATTTTTATTTTTTCTTAATAAAGAAAACGTAAGTCTATAAACAATAAATTCTATTTTAATTTAAAAATTAAAATACTAATAAAATTAATGAGAAAATAAGCATGGCATAAAGAAATAGATAATACGAAAAAATTACGTAGAATCACGTAAAGTAAGGTTGAGAACAAGATGAAAACGAAATATAATAATATAAAATAAAAAATAAACTTTTACAAATTTTTAGAATAATAATAATAAAAATAGAAATTAAAATAATAGAAGTAAAAAAAAATTAAAACAAAAAAATAAAAATAGAAATAAAAAAAAAGAAATTAAAAAGTAATCAGGTGATAATTACACCATGTAATTACTAGCAATTCACAGTCTCTGCCTGTAAATTGTAGAGTGTAATTACCCCTTGTCAATTACACCAATTACTTGCTGACCAAGTAATTACATGTCCTTCTAAACAGGACAAGACAATGTAATTACATCAATTACATCAAATCCAACTATCAGGGTGTCCTTCCAAACATGTCTTACAATTTTCAAATAAATGTTCCCTAATTGTTTGGCTTTATGTAAGGGGAATATGAGTGAGGGTTTGGGGGTAGTTAGTTTAGACATAAGTTTTTTTATTTTTTTTTTAAAAATAAAAACTGAATATTTAAACTTTATAAATTTTAAATTGGTAGTTTTTTTTTTCAATTATTAATTCTAAATAAGAAATATTGTTAATAAGAAGCTTTTTTAATAATAAATATTGTTTTAGTAATACCAAACTATTATATTATGAATTAACAAACAACGTATAGCCTAAAAAGGTTTCATACTTTATCTTCAATCTTTTTATATTTAAAAATAAAAAAGACAAAAGCTAAGTTTTAAAAAAACTAACCTATAAACTTACTCCACTACCCCACCTACTAACAAATACACGAGTTACATAAATATTTTGATTAGAATAACAATAAGAGTCCAAAAAAAAAATTAAACATTAATCACGAGTAGAATCAGTTATTAATAGAGAAGAGTTAGTTTAATAGTGATAATTTTCTAAATATAAAAAGAATTCGCTTTAAATAAATATTGTTTTGCTTTCTGAATTGTAATTTATTAGTTAATATAATTAAAAATTATAAATAATTAATTTTAATTGTGAAAATATTAAGAAAAATTAGAAACATGTCTATATATATATTTATTACTCTTATTTAGAAGTGGGAGTAGGGAAGGACGAACAAGGGCACATAGGTAATTCTAATGTTAACTTTGTCGTACAAATTTACAAAGACTAATTTAATTTGTATTGTATAAGTGGGTCCATATTATTATTACTTGAGTCTTTGCGATTTCCAAAGCAAACCACGTGTACCCTATTCTCTTCATCTTCTTTCCAATGACCAAAAATTTTGTACAAATTTACAGAGAGTAATTTAATTTGTACTGTATAAGTGGGTCCATATTAATTACTTCAGTCTTTACGATTTCCAAAGCAAATCACGTGTACCCTATTCTCTTCATCTTCTTTCCAATGACCAAAAATTTTGTACAGATTTACAAAGACTAATTTAACTTGTACTGTATAAGTGGGTCCATATTATTATTACTTCAGTCTTTACGATTTCCAAAGCAAACCACGTGTACCCCTATTCTCTTCATCTTCTTTCCGATGACCAAAAATTTGGTTTCACATTGCACTGCTCCATTTTAGGTTTTCCAAATTTCTCCTCTGCTTCTCTCATTTCTTGGTCTTCTCATGTTTTTTCTCTCATTTCAATTTTCTTGTGTGCCTGTGGTGGGGCTGTTTAAGGGAGTAGAAAATATCAGCAAGTGAGACCTTCAAATGAATTATTTGATGCCAAGGAAGTTGAGAAGATCAACAACCTTTTGTTCATTTACTATGAAGCTCTATTATTTATTCATCTGTTCACCGGTAAGCATTTCAATTTGAGCTTTATTTTCTAAAATATTTGTTTTTTTATCTTGCATTTCCTAGAAATCCCCCTTTTGGCTTCATCCTGGACATGCACATTCTGATTTTTGACAAACTATTGTGCACATTGTTGCATCCTACTGTCATCTTCTATTTTTATTTTTCATTCTTCCCATTCTCACTCTTGGTGGAGAAGGAGAAGAAGAGACTTTGAAAGGGATTTTCGAGCAAATTGATGGAAGTTAGAGGAGAGCGATACGAGTTTCGAGCCGGTGCATCAATTTGGTGATGAAATTTTACATTTGGCTATCGAAATTGCAGGTATTTTTTTATTCTAATCATAAATTTTTGGGGTTTCCCTTCTAGTTTTTGGGTTTAATTATTTTATTTTTCTGAGTTGTTGATGTTGTCTTTTACTTTTTATGTGTTTTTAACGTGGAATTAGAAAAACTTAACAGGTTCTCCATCACTATGAAATGGGTGTGGCAAAAAAAGAGAGAATGGAGTAAAACTCACCAGAAATCTTGTCAGCTTTTGGCGTTCTTCCTTTAACTGATTTTGCACATGCATGTACTAATTTGCTATTTTGTCTCAATTTCATAGGTGTATATGGTAATAATGGTATTAGGAAGAATTCAATGAGAATACAGAAAGGCTCTACGAGCAAAATCCCTAAAGGTTAGTACTGCATGTCAGTCGATAGTCACTTTTGGTGATTTTCCTGCCTCTTTCGTTCTCCATAATTTTGTCCACTTGATAAGTTTATGAGAGATTAGACAACATCTTTCACTTTTGTGATTCATTATTTTCTGTCTTTTATACATTCTCAGCTTATTGTTTACCTAATTCTTCATCGATTAGAATCTGTTTGGTTCATTTGCATTCTTGATTTAGTCAAGTAATATTCAATTAATATGCGTTTCTCAATGTTAATGTGCAAACATTGAGATGCAACACAAATATTTTGCATGCTCCCGAGTCATAAGGGAGAAAAAGTACAAACTCCAGATGATGTAGACTTCGTAGCTGAATGTTAATTTGGTATCGACATTATCGAACATCTATTGCAATGCTTCTTTTGCTGAAGTAATAGATTTTATAGAACGGACATCAAGAAAATGCAATTAGACCAATATTGAACATCTATTGTAGTTTTTTATACAACTATTAATTGGGTTGAAGCTTCCTCGTGCCATACAAATAGGGGTGTAAATGTGCGCTTTTAGGACAGAGCTTGTATGAGCATATGTTTGTGCGTCTGTGCTTGACACTCTTGGTGTGATGATGGGACAAAGAGATGCTTTGAGGTTATAAACACCAAAAAGTCCAAGTATTTGAGCTAATATTCATAAAAGTTTTTATGTGTAAACATGCTAAAGGAAATACTTGATAAAATTTCATATTAAACTGTTTTCTCTTAAATTTTTATCAGTAACTGAGGCTAAGCTTTGACACTAAAAGTTTAGTTAAATGAATAGTGAGTCTTTTGTAGTTCTGTTTAATGATTATGATTCATTTATTCTTAATCAAAAGTTTCAAGAAGATAGTTAATGTAGGAGATAAACTAGAAGAAGATGACAGCTAACACAGGAAGATCCGAGTACTTAGCTAACAAAGTTTAGAAGGGAGAAGAAAGATCAATGTGATCAATGTACAATTACGATTTGTATTTATACACAACCTGAATGAACTACTGAATTGGCCAGCCTTTGCACTAACTGAGGCTTGAGCTAACTAACAGTCCTGAACAGTGTTAACTAACTATTTTGAAATACTAACTGCTTAACATAATTGTAGCCACAACTTAATTTTATTAGTCGTTGTGCAGCAAAAGTTGTACAAATTTTTAGGTTTAGTTATTTAAAGCAAAAAGTGAGAGCGTGCCCCTTATTTCTCTGAGAAATTATTCTTGCTTCTTCTTAGCTAAAAATTTATCAAAATTATGACTTCTTATCTAATTAGTATTGTTGCTCTGAGTTAAGATTTTACAATTGTGTATTTTATTGTTGCATATGCTTTCGTCTATTTGGATTTTTGATTGTACACATCACGTTCAGTTTTCATCTCTTCTGCTAAAGACAACACCAGCCTTTGTATAACATCGAAGACACAATGTATCCGCATAGAAGAAAATTCTATTTCATCATGAAAGTTGCTCTTTGACAGCCTTTTATATTAGTTGACGTAGCTAATGGAGAACATTACAAATAAAAAAGTCGTTGAAAATATAGCAAACTTGATGTCATTTAATAATGTCTGCATCTGTAATTGTGATGATTATTATTTTGCTCTGGAAGATAGCTATGCTACATAGTGAGTTATCTACAATTTGATATTTCCTTAATTCGTTTATCAATGGCTGAAAAGATTGCCTACTACCTTTCAGCTGTCATCTATGTGGCTATTTTCAAAGCTCTGCAGACATCACCATCAGTTGTTGCTACTAGATTGGCTGCTGATAATCTTATTTGTATAGTATTCTTCACAACATTGTTTGCATTGGCTTCTAAAATACCTACTGAGGCTACTCAATCAGCCACTGGTATGTACATCGTTCAAATGATAAAATATTTCAATGCTCCTTGTCATGTTATCTTCTGTTCCATCCCTATTGTAATAGTAAAATTTAAAATGCCTAGAACTCTATGAATCTTCAGAATTGAAACTCAAATTAAACACTCTTGAAGTATGGTTATGTTGAAATTTTATTCCCTTTCAAGTAGTAGAATTATTTATTATTTATCTGAAATACCTATAACCGGAGGGCTACACCAATCCGTAAGCCTTGTAAATCAGATTGGATTGTTTGACCAAAAGCTTAGGCGCTCATTGATAGAAGGGGAAAATGCTAGACCAAAATCTGCACTAGCTAAATTTGTACTACCTAGGATCACGATGCATGTTGTATTAGTAGAAAATCTGCACTAGCAAAATCTATTCAAAGTGTGTCGAAACACCCTCGAACCCCTTGAATCCCAAATCGAACTTCCCAAAATATCCCAAAACATTGTATGAACCTACTGGAAGTTTCAAATCAAGGAATGGGGTACTAATACTTAAAACCAGGGATTGGCTTGTTACATATAGTTTCTCTCATCAAAAGCTTTAGTTTTTTCCATTTCCTAATCAGTTCTTTTCTTCTTTCGTTTGACATTTGCAACTACTACTGGGACTGTGTTTGCTTTATGGATGGTTCCGATGCAATCACTTGATCAAAATGGCTGGAAAATAGATGTCGCTCTTATGGGAAGACACATAGGTCTGCTTCATACGTCATTTTCTTTGACAACAACATTTCAGGTACTTGCTGTGATATGCTTATTTCTGAAAGTGTGTTGACTTCACTTGATTAATCGTTTGATCATTTAATTGCTGTGTTTGGCATTGTAGAAAAGGTAAGTGGGGAAATCCTCATAAAAATAGCTATGCATAATTTAGAAAGAATATCTTCTAAAAATATAAAATAGGAAAAAATCTTGATGAAGCAAAGAACAAATTAGTGGAGACAACAACAATTTATGGGGAAAAAATCACCTCAAATCCTTAGGATGAAGAGAATAAAGGACCTATGCAACAAATGCTAACCTCCCTTCAAGTGTACTCAAACAACCACGACTTCATAAAAAGAGGAGGGAGTGTTGAGTGGTCTTCAGGGCTAACAGTGAGGATTTTAGATGTTTTGAATTGTGATTGCAACTAACACTGAGGATTTTGGGAGATCTAAAGAACGGATTTGGGAAATAGGAGTTTCGAATCGTGCTCAAAGTAAGGTGAACACCAACAAACTTCACAACTCCATAGCTAAAAGAATGTGTTTCATATTCAACTAAAAGGAATGCAAAATAACATGATATAATATTAATTAGTATGGATTGAGCAATTTGAACATTCTATAGGTCAATGATGAATGACCATTTCAAAACTAATATAAGAAGGTAGATACATGAATTTACAACTTGATAGGTCCAGTTTGACTGATGGATCACTCTACTGTTTATATTTCTTAGATTTGCAATAGTAGTGCAATGGCATGGCATCTCTACTTCAACTATTTGCTATAAGTAGTGGAACACTTCCCTTGATATGATATATGTATAAAATGTATGGTGTTCTAATTTCCTATTTTTAATAATTGCGAGCATCTGAATGTTGAGAACTAACTTTTCAAACATTTTTTGTTATTTTGTAAATAGAAGGGAACATTTCACCATTTTGGATCATATTGAAGAAAATGTTCGTGTGTTGTGACGAAGAATCACTGCTAAAATTGAATATTTTCACTGATGAAATAGCAATTAGCTCGGAGAAGCTAATGTCCGCTGAAAAAAATCAGTTGCTGAAACAGTGATAAATGTCTGCGACAAAGGAACTAAAACAAAACTGTTATTATGAAAATATCATGTTTTTGTGTTCCTCCATGGTTCGATAACAAAGAGACATGCCCCTTGTGTTGTACAAGTATTACTAAATATATGTATGTAAGCTTTGCTGGAGTTGCTATATTTTCTTTGTAATTTGAATTCTTAAGATGCATGATTTCAACAATCACATGCAAGTACTTAGTAACGTTTGATATTGTATTTTGGCTGCTAATCTTAATAGTTACATGGCTACTTGACGAACATGAATACATTATGCAGGTAAAAATATAAATGCATAGTGCCTTCACACACTTCATTATATATTGCAACAATTTTCATGAAACTTATGATGTTGGGCCCGTGCCATGCTCTATCTAGTTATAGATAGATAATACACGTATAAAACAATCATCCGAACAAAACTGAGTAAAATTAGGTCACATTGAAAATTATAGAGCAACTCAGTAAGAGAGATTTGTTTGGCAATGGCGATGAGTAAAATTTCTCTGTGGAAATGCAATGCTATTCTCTCTATCTCTTCCTTTCATATCTCCTATTCTTATTTTTCTTCATATTCACGCAGTAGTAAAGTAAAGGGTAGAGTTGTGTTAAATTTTGAGAAACTCAAGTGTTTAGATGATGCTGTTACTCTCTTCCATCAAATGGTTACAATGAAGCCTTCCTTCAGTTGTCCATTTCTCTAAATTGTTTAAAACTATGATAAGTATGAAGCATTACTCAGCTGTCCTTTCTCTTTTCCGACAAATGCTGAAATTGGGCATTCCAATTGATGGGTTCATCTTGAATAATGTGATTAATAGTTATTGCTTGATGTATCGTGTTGATTGTGCATTTTCTGTGTTACCCATTTAATTGAAGAATGACATTCCATTTGATGTTGTCACCTTTGGCATTCCATTTGATGTTGTCACCTTTACCACTCTAATAAGGGGACTCTTTAGTGAAAATAAGGTCAAAGATGTTGTTGAATTGTTCAAAAAATTGGTGAGAGGGGATATCTGTGAGCCCAATGACTTCATGTATGCAACTGTAATGAGTGGGCTCAGCAAAAGGGGTCATACTCAAAAAACTTTAGGTTTGCTCCGGTTAATGGAACAAGGTAACACTGAGCCCGACATATATATCTACAACATTGTTATAGATGCTCTTTGTAAAGATGGAAACTTAGATGCTGATATCAACATTCTAAACGAGATGAAGCACAAAGACATTCCTCCAAACATAGTCATATATACTTCAATAATTGATGGTTTGTGTAAGTGGGAAAAGGTTACGACTTTGTTATCTGAGATGGTGAACCTTAATATGTATTCAGATGTGTGCATCTTCAATATACTAATAGATGGACTATGCAAAGAAGGGAAAGTCGAAGATGCGGAGGAAGTAATGAAACACATGGTCGACAAAGGTGTAAAGCCTGATATATTCACCCACAGTGTGATAATGGATGGATATTGTTTGCGTGGTTAAGTAGATAGAGCTAGGAGAATTTTTGATATCTTGATAGATAAGGACATTGAGCCTACCATTTTTAGCTATACCATACTAATAAATGGATACTGTAAGAAAAAGAAACTTGACGAGGCCATGCAATTGTTTTGTGAAATTTCTCAAAAAGGATTAAAGCCTAATATTGTTACCTACAATACTATCTTGCAAGGCCTGTTTGAAGTTGGAAGAATTGGTGTTGCAAAACAACTGTTTGTAGAGATGGTATCAGCGGGGCCTGCCCCTGATTTATACAGCTATTGTACTTTGCTTGATGGTTATTTTAAGTACGGACTTGTTGAAGAAGCTATGTCACTCTTTAATAAGTTGGAAAGAGACAGAAAATGTTAATATTATATATTACAATATTATCATTAATGGATTGTCTAAAAACGGTGAACTCGATAAAGCTCATGCTATTTTTGAGAAGCTTTCTTCAATGGGATTGCTTCCGAATGTGAGAACATACACTATAATGATAGCTGGATTTTGTCAACAAGGGTTGTTAGATGAAACTAAGGATATGCTTAGAAAAATGGAAGACAACGGTTGTTTTCCAAACAATTTCACTTACAATATTATTGTGCAAGGATATCTTAGGTGCAGGAAAATAAATGAAATGGTAACTTTTATGAAGGAAATGACTGGAAGGAGCTACTCATTTGTCGCAACTACAGCTGACTGCTGAGTTACTGGTAAAGGCTATTAGTGAGAATCCTTCCGTCGTTGACATGTTACCAGAGCTTCATGCGGAAATCAAGAAGTCAAAAGTTGTTCGCTTGGTTTGTTCGGCTACACTATGGCTGTGATACAATTTCCTTTTTATCCTTGCAAAAGAATTGACATCCAATACAATTGCAGAAGTTGATGGCAATTAGAATGTTGCTTGAGGTTTCTAGGCAGACCTACTGAGGAGGTACATCGAATTTTTGATATTTTGAGTTCTATATCCATTTTCCTTTATCTAAGAAGTCAAATGTTATTTCATTATTAATGTGAGAACAAAATGGTTACCATACCGATTTAAAAAATAATAATGGTGAGTTTCCTTATGTGTTTTAAGTCTAGTAATATCATTTATCAGTGATATTTAGTTATCAAATCTGTTAGGATCAGTGTTTTGGACGGCGAGAGGCGACAAAAGGCGACAAGGGCCTGCCTCGCCACGTGGCGAGCCACTCGCCTTTTTGAATCAAGGTGCCAATTAATACCAAAAATTAAAAATATTTAATTGCATATATAAATATCTAAAATCTCAATAGCAATAACATATATTAGCAAATATTTCAATTCAAAAACTAATAGTAGATACTAAAAGTCTAGAACTTTAAAGACCCAATAATTCAAAAGACAATACTAGAACTCTAAAAGTCTATTCTTCTTCAAAACTATCCAACTCTTGAAGATCAACATCCTCTACATCATTAAATTGCTCCTCATCTTCTTCCTCCTCGTATTCTTCATCAATTAGTGTCCGAGTCCTACTTGAAGTTGAACTTGTAGATGTAGTTTCTACTCCTTTGCCCTTGTCAAGTGCTCTTGATCTTGAAGAAAGTCCCCTATGCCGTAGCAACACTACCCCAAGTAAGTTCATCATCCTCATATACTAGTTCATCTTCTTGATCTTCGGGTGATCCAACTAACCATTCATTTGAATCATCAATGTTTATCCAAGCGAATTGGATCAATGAGATCACGAGCATCATAACGACGCTTCAATGTTCTATTGTACTTAATGTACACTAGATCATTGAGACGCGATAGTGCAAGCCTATTCCTGTTTTTGGAATGAATCTGCGCATAAGTTATAGATATTAACTAATAGATATTGATAATAATATAATATGGAAATTAGGATATAATATTTTTACTTACGTGTTCAAACACACTCCAATTTCGCTCACATCCGGATGAGCTACAAGTTAGGCTTAATACTTTCATGGCAAACTTTTGCAAGTTTGGTGTTTCACTACCAAATAGTGACCACCATTCAACAATAATAAAATAAATTTAAAGGTTAATGTGTATAAATAAGTCAAATAATTTAAGTAAGAGCTAAATCAACTCACTTACCCGATGACCTTGTGTCTCTAGATATTTTAGCCGGACCACAACCAAATAGTCCATCCGCCATTTTGTACCTAGGAAGCTCAGCGACTAGTAAAGTATTGTTGTATCGGGGATCATCTTCTCAACACATGCATAATACTCATTCCACAGACTTCGTAGTAAAGTTCCCTCTTCTTGAGCTTTATAATACAATCCTGGGTTCAAAACATGTCCTGCAGCATGCAAGGCCGATTGAGTTGGTCTGACCACCTTGCATCAATAATTTCAAACACTTTCTCATATTGCTTCTTAACTCCACGAAAACCCCAGGCAATAGTTTCTTTGGCTCTATCCATTGCTTCATAAATATAGCCCATTGGTGGTTTTTTATCCCCATCCACCAAACGAAGCACTTTTGTCAAAGGGGCACAAACTGTACGTGGTCGAACAACATCATCCCAAATGTGGGCAGAAATAATAAGATTGACAACTTCTTTCCCCAAAGTTTCCTTTGCAAATTTACTTGAAGTCCATTCGGTTGAGAGGACTAAAGTTCTCAAGTTTTTTCTTTGTATAGAAAATAAGATTAAAAAAAGACTTGAAATCCTTTGATTCCATATTAGACTACATAGCTCTCAAAGTTAAGAAGGTCGTTGCAAATCTTGTCTTGGCCGGTTTCACCAAATTTCTTTCCTCGGTGAATTTTCTCATCAAGTTTAACAACAATGGCTTTTGACTAATGTAAGAATGGATTCTGATGGCCTTCTTAAAAACTGTTAAAGTAAGATTATAGTAATTAGTAGCTAATGAGGATTAAATATTGGCTATAAAGAAAGTTAGAGGATAGGAGAGTGATATTACCGGAAGCATATGGCTTAACCTTGAATATGTCACCAAACATCAAGTTGATGCAATGAGCGGCACATGGAGTCCAATAAATGTGTGGGTACGCACCCATCATCATGCTTCCCGCTTTAACATTCTCACTAGCATTATCGGTGACAATTTGTACAACATTTCCCAATCCAATTCTTTCAATAGTGCTTTCAAACAACTTGTACATTTTGGTGGAATCGGTAGATTCATTGCTAGCATCAACAGAACCAAGAAATACACTACCGATTGGAGAATTCACCAAAATATTGATGATCATTTTACCATTTCGTGCTGTCCATTTGTCCATCATAATGGAACATCCAAACTTTGTCCATTGCACTTTATGCTCATTAACAATTTTTTCCACTTTCTCCACCTCTTTTTTTAGGTGAGTAACTCTAACTTCATGGAATGTAGGAGGCTTCATTCCGGGGCCATGTAGTCCTACTGTCTCAATAAACTTATCAAATGATTTGTAATTGACACAATTAATAGGGAGTCCCGTATCATACATCCATATTGCAAAAGCACTTACCACACGCTCTCTTAGAATTTTCTTGGTTTCATCAATTCCTCCTCCTTTTTCAAAGCCTCATTTTTGTGTTGATTTTTGTGAAAAATAGAGATTCATTGGGCCTTTCGTCACATTCCACGCGGTGGATGATGCACCTCCACTAGAAAATATCTTTGGAGCTTTGGAGGGAGGTATCATTTCAGCATATTCATCCATATCATCAATATCAACATATTCTTCTCGCTGCCTCACTTGAAATTTCGAATTATTAGCGATTTTATTTTGCATATATGCCCTTACTTCTTCTCTAATCGCCGACGGACAAGCTGAACATTGTTTTACATTTTTGTAACCACCCACTAAATGTTGCTTGTGTAGAGTAATACCACCATTAAAAGTACTCCCACAAAAGTTACAATTAATCGAATTTTTCATTGATCCTTGAGTACCATAATTCCATCCAATGTCCCTCTTTATGCTAGCATCCAATGCCATTGAATTCACTATTGTACAACAGATACTATATTAATTACTATGGAAGAATTAATTTTAAAAAATAAAATAATAGACAGCACAGTGAAAGCAGTAGCATTCAGCAACATTTTACAGTGAACAAAGAAAACAGAGGAAAAAAACACAGAGTAGTGAAGAAAACAGAGGAAAAAAAACAGAGCAGTGAAGGCGCAAGCAGTAGAATCTCAAAATCTTTTTTTTGAGAAGGCAGTTCAGAACTTCAGATTTCAGAATTTCAGATTCACTTCACAAGAAATTGAACAGAAGAAAAGAAGAAAATAAGAGAAGAAAAGAAGAGAAGAAGAAAGAAAAGAGGCCATACCTTTCAATTCGCGCGAGTTGACTGAAGGAGAAGAAGAGATCGTGAGGTTGTGGAGAAGAAACGCGAGTCGCGACTGACCCCAAGTATGGAAATATGAAAAAAAAACCTAATTTTGACTAATATTATTAAGTCAAGACCTTTTTAAAAATTTTAAAACAAAAGGCGCCGCCATTCAGGTCGCCATTACGTCACCTAATTGATCTCGCCGCGCCTCACTGAGAAATGGCGTGACAGGTTCGCCTCGCCTCGCCATAGCGCCTTTGGCGAATGGCGAGCGCCATTCAGAACACTGGTTAGGATATACTATAGTTGCCAGACTTGTGTTCCTTCCATTTGGCCTTGTCAGGAAAGCATTTTGCAGTCCTTGAATCCTTCATTCACTTGCTAAAATTGGCTTATTTCCTCCATTTCAGTCGTGATACACTTCTATTGTTGCAAAGCTGAAATTCCTGGAAAATTGCTCCTCGATTATGTGTTCCCTATCCACCTATCTTGCCAGAAAAGGGCTTTGATACCATCTTTCAGTTTAATGTGAATGTGCTCTGAGAATTCACCCCATAAGTTTCTGACATATTTCCAACTCCATAAGAATAGTTAGGAACCTTCGTGATCCAAAACTTCTCCATCCCATATTATTTCTGCAATCAGTTGCTTCTTCATTTCTTTGTCGTCTTTGTAAAACCTCCAAAGTCTCACATCATAAGGAGATTTTTGTTGTTTATCCTAAGGTTTCTTGCTCCTATTTCGCGTTCCCTCTTCCTTGTTACAATTTCTCATTTGATGAGGTTGAAGGCTTTCTTCTCTCTATTAGCTTGCCACAAGAAGCCTTCCCTGAACTCATCTCTTTCTTCCTTAGTATTGGGATATTGGATACAAAGACATAATATAGAGAAAGAGTCCAAGACACTATCACTACAACAAAAACTGCTTTTAGTGGCAATAAATATGTACATTAACAAAGAGTGCTAAAGCCTTTACCGGCATTAGTTAATTGTCATTAAATCCAATATGATATAGGCTTTAGCGACATTTACAATGAGTATTAAAATATAATTGTCACTAGTAATTGCCTTTAAAAAACATATTTAGCGGCAATTAAGTTATTGTTATTAATTAATTGCCGCTAAAAATCATTTTTGGTGTAGTGTATTGGTTAGGACTACTCTTCCTTCTAAGGATAAATTTTGCTTCCAATATGAGAGTGTCTTCTCACACTTTTTCTCGATTGGCATCTAGTGGAATTCCCAAGTCTTTGGTTGATAATTGTTCCACATTGCATCCCAGGAGTTTTACTTTGTGTCATGTACCAAGAAAATGTCGCTCTGCATATTTTACTTGTAAACCTGATACAGATTTAAACAACAATTGGACTGCCTTCTGGTACAATACTTGCTCTTCATTTGCTTCGCACATTATAAGTGTATCGTCTGGATTTAAGAGATGCAAAGAAAGTATTATCTGCATATAGGAGATGTAATTGATCCTTGGCCTCTTGTATCTATTTGAAAAGATTTTATCCAGCCAAGCTGTGTTGCCTTGCTAGTCTTTCTACCAAGACCCTCCAGAACTAAAATAAAAAGTAATAAAAAGAAAGAGGGTCACCTTACCTTAAACCCCTACGAGCGGAGAAAAAACATGCAGGTGCATCGTTTATCCAAAAACCTACAAATGATACAACTTTTAGTTTCATTCTTGAGATAACGGTCAAACACACACTTGAACTATCACTTTTTGCAAGTTTCAAATTGGACTATCACCCTCTAAGTATTAAAACACACTTCGACTATCAAGGTTTTCCCTTTTCCTACCTGAAAGATGGTGATAATTATGGTAGAAAAAGAGAAAAGCTGACAGTTGAGGTGTGTTTTAATACACAGATGGTGATAGTTCAGTTCATGTAGGAAAAGGAAACATCTTATAGTTGAAGTATGAAACTCGCAAAAAAACGATAGTTCATGTGTGTTTTTGACCATCAACTCTCCATTCTTCGTGGAAGTTAAGGCAAGCAGTTTATGTTGCATGTATATTCCTTGCAAAATGTTCGTTCTGGTGAAAATACTCTACAACTTTCAACACATCATCCTTGGCAACTTCACTTGGAGTGCCTTAGAGAGCCTAACATGGCATTTATTCTACTCAATGTTTATTCAGTTGGCACTTTCTTACCCCTGTAAATAGTGTGGATAACTTTTTGGATTTTGTCTCCCTGTTTGCTTCATGTTTTGTTTGAAGCAACTTCTTTTGCTCTCTTGTAATCTTGCATTCATCTAACTAGGGCGCCTGCCGAGCTGGACTTACATTTTATATTATTTCTTGGTTTTAGTTTTATGTAATTTTTATGTGTATGTGTTGAATACTAACTAAACTATGTGTTACCTTCTATAAATAGTGAATAACCCCTCTTTAACCAAGCTCCTTATGGTCGAGACCCCGCACATAGTGAGAGCTTAGTGCATCAGGCTGCCTTGGATCTAATCAATTTGTAGTGTATGTTTCAGCTTTCAGACTTGTTTTTGTCCCCTAAACAATATACATGCAATATTTCTCATATAACAGTGTATTTTCATGCCCGAAAGCTTTCTTTCAATTTTTATAACAGAACATGTTACTTGCCAGGTAACCACATTTTGTTGTTGATCAGACCGGTATGATACAGATGGTGTTAGATGTTGTCCGTGCTGTTGCAAGTGAGCGTTGGGATAAGTTGAACCGTTTCAATGCTTACATACAAGGAGGTTACTAGATGATGATGACAAGCATGGAACTTGAAAAGTGTGAATGTATAAGCTCAATTAGGGGTGACAAATGGGTGGATTGAATCAGATCGGATTTGAATGGATTGAGTTAAAATGGATTGGATCACAATCACTTGAGCCATGTATAAGCTCAATCACTTGAGCCCACCTTAACCTTAGGTAGATATCACCTTGGGCTTGGGGTGTTGAGGTGGCATACCACTTGGCCTTCACCTATGAACTAGAGCCAAATAAATATGAATGAAAATCCAAACTATAGTCTCTCAACTTATGGATGAGTTGCTATTCTTCCAATGACACTGTTTGATTAGTTTCCATCAATATAGCTATGACAAATATTCATTGCATTTAGTTTTTTTATATTTTAATTGTAAGCTTTAGTTATACATTTTTTAAAATAAGCTTTCAGCTTATTTAGCTTATATTTTTATGTGTGTGCATTTCCATGATTGTATCGTATGTGTTTAAATATGAAACTTTCATCCCATTTAACTTAAAAATAAAATTTTCATCTTTAAATTTGTTAAAGTAAAAAAGAATTTATTATTTATGTCACTTCATGTAAGCACGTATCATTCAAATAAAAGGGTCAGGGAATATGTAACCAAATGCTCCTTCAATTTGGTTCTTTTCCTTGTGAGATGTGCAGATTTATTTAAGATGAGAAAGAGATGCAATCTCAATCCTTCCGTAATGGCCTTTTTTTGGATTTAATTAATTATACCTATAATTACTTGAATGAGTCTTTTCTGATTTCTTGGTAAGATTTCAATCAGTACTTTCTCCAATAAAGAGATACTCTCTCCGTTCCTTTTTATCACATTTTTACTTTGCGCTTGCATTAAGAAATGATGTAACTTTACCCTTCTATCCTTATTTTAATGTTTTATTAACTCAACTTTAATAAATGATGAATATGTTGGATGTATTGTAAAACTTAAGAACAAAAGAACAATATAAAGAGGAAGAGAAGAAGACTATAAGACAAGAGAAACAATATAAGATCACTTTCTTTCTTTCAAGTATCATCAACATTATTCTCAACACCACTATTTATAGGATTACATTGAGGAATACCAAAGGGTGTCATAAACATTACATTTAACCTTGAGAATTACTACCCATTAAGGAGGAAATAACCTAGGAGTTATGGTCATCCAATTAACTATATTATCAACAACATTACTACTCATAAAGGAGGAAAATTAACCAAGGAGTTATGGTCATCCATTTAACCACCAAAATGATTTACAACACTCCCCCTTGGATGACCATTGATAGATAATATGCCTCGTTAAAACCTTACTAAGAAAAAAACCCTGTGGAAATTTTTTTTTAGTGAAGGACAAAAGAGTACACATATCTTGTAATACACTTTGTTTGCTGCCTCGTTAAAAACCTTGCCAGAAAAACCCATTGGGATAAAACTTAGGTCAAGGGAAAAAGAGTGCAGCGTGTAGCTTACTCCCCCTATTGCGAACATCATTTAATTTCTTGGAGACGACACATTCCAATCTTGAATACCAACTTTTCAAATGTTGAGGTTGGTAATGCTTTAGTGAAATGATCCGCTAAATTATCAACTGAGCGAATTTGTTGAACATTTATTTCACCTTTCTTCTCAAGATCATGAGTGAAAAAGAATTTTGGTGAAATGTGTTTTGTTCTATCTCATTTAATATATTCTCCCTTCAGCTGAGCTATACATGCAACATTGTCTTCGTACAATGTAGTTGGAATATCTTTTTCCATAGAAAAACCACACATTTCTTGAATATGTTGAGTCATTGATCTCAACCAAACACATTCCCGACTTGCTTCATGGATGGCTATTA
>JAJOOE010001692.1:0-21830 GCA_036250405.1 Solanum raphanifolium
AATTTTAGATCACCAAAAAGTCCATGGACTGTAGCACACGATAATCGGGAAAATTGGGTGTTTACCTGATCCAGGGGAGATTTGTCCTTCAAAATGGAATGTTTTGGCCGTGAGGACTAACTGGCTACATAGATAAGGTCTTAACGATCGTCCACGGAAAATTTTGGCAAAAATTATGTCGGAAATCCAGATCACCAAAAAGTCCATGGACTATAACACACGAAAATCGGCAAAATTGGGGTTTTCCTGCTCTAGGGATCATTTGACCTTTAAAATGGGACGTTTTGGCCGTGCTGGCTAATTGGCTCTGTAGCTAAGGTCTTAACGGACATCCACGAATTTTTTTTGCAACAATTATGTCAGAATTCGAGATCACCAAAAAGTCTATGGACTATAGCACACGAAAATCTACAAAATTGGGGGTTTACCTGCTCTGGGGCACATTTGACCTTCAAAATGAGACGTTTTTGCCGTGAGGGCTAACTAGCTCCACAGCTAAGGTCTAAACGGACGTCCACCAAAACGTTTTACAAAAATAAAGTTGTAATTCCAGATCACCAAAAAGTCCCTGGACTATAGCACACGAAAATTGGTAAAAATTGGGGGTTTTCGTGCTCTGGGGCACATTTAACCTTTATAATGGGACGTTTTGGCTGTGAGGGCTAACTTGCTCCATATCTAAATTATTAACGGACATCCACGAAAATTTTTGGCAAAAATTATGTCAAAATTACAGATTACCAAAAAGTCTGTGGACTATAGCACACGAAAATCGGTAAAATGGGGGGTTTACCTGCACTGGGCACATTTGAACTTCAAAATGGGATGTATTGGCCGTGAGGGCTAACTTGCTCCATATCTAAATTATTAACGGACATCCACGAAAACTTTTTGCAAAAATTATGTCGGAATCCAGATTACCAAAAAGTCAATTAACTATAGCACACGAAAATCGGCAAAACGGGGGGTTTACTTGATCCGAGACACATTTGGCCTTCAAAATGGGTTGTTTTGGCCGTGATGGCTAACTGGCTCCATAGCTAAGGTCTTAACGGTCGTCCACGAAAAGTTTTGGTGAAAATTATGTCGGAATTCCAGATCACCAAAAAGTCCAAGGACTATAGCACACGAAAATCGGCAAAATTGGGGGTTTTCTGCTCTGGGGCTCATTTGACCTTTATAATGGGACGTTTTGGCTGTGAGGGATAACTGGCTCCATAGCTAAGGTCTTAACAGAAGTCCACAAAAAATTTTGGCAAAAATTATGTCGGAATTCCAGATCACCAAAAATACAATGGACTGTAGCACACGAAAATCGCCAAAATGGGGGGTTATCTGATCCGGGGAACATTTGACCATCAAAAAGGGATGTTTTGGCCGTGAGGGCTAACTGACTCCATATCTAAGGTCTTAACGGACGTCCACGAAAACTTTTTGCAAAAATGAAGTCAGAATTCTAGATCACCAAAAACTCCATGGACTATAACACACGATAATCGGCAAAATGGGGTGTTTACCTGATCCGGGGAACATTTGACATTCAAAATGGGATGTTTTGGCCGTGAGGGCTAACTTGCTCCATAACTAAGGTCTTAACAATCGTCCACGAAAATTTTTGGCAAAATTTATGTCGGAATCCAGATCACCAAAAAGTCCATTGAATATAGCACACGAAAATTGGCAAAATTGGGGGTTTTCCAGCTCTGGGGCACATTTGACCTATAAAATGGGACGTTTTCACCATGAGGGCTAACTGGCTCCATAGATAAGGTCTTAACGGTCGTCCACAAAAAATTTTGGCAAAAATTATGTCGAAATTCCAGATCACCAGAAAGTCCATTGACTATAGAACACGAAAATCGGCAAAATAGGGGGTTTACCTAATCCGAGGCACATTTGACTTTCAAAATGGCATGTGTTGGCCGTGAGGGCTAACTGGCTCTATAGCTAAGTTCTTAACGGACGTCCACGAAAGTTTTTGGCAAAAATAATGTCGGAATTCCAGATCACCAAAAATTCCATGGACTGTAGCACACGAAAATCGGCAAAATTGGGGGTTTTCCTCCTCTAGGGCACATTTAACATTTAAAATGGGATGTTTTGGCCGTGAGTTCTAACTAGCTCCATAGCTAAGGTCTTTACGGAGGTCCATGAAAAATTTTGACAAAAATTATTCCGGAATCCAGTTCACCAAAAATGTCCAAGGACTATAGCACACGAAAATCGGCAAAATTGGGTGTTTTCCTGCTCTGGTGCACATTTTACCTTCAAAATGGGACGTTTTGGCCGTGAGGGCTAACTGGCTCCAAAGTAAAAGTCTTAACAGACGTCCACGAAAACTTTTGGCAAAAAGAAAGTCGGAATTCCAGATCACCAAAAAGTCCATGGACTATAGCACATGAAAAGCGGCAAAATTGGGGGTTTTCCTGCTTTGGGGCACATTTGACCTTTAAAATGGAACGTTTTGGCCGTGATGGCTAACTAGCTCCATAGCTGATGTCTTAAGAGACATCCACAAAAAAATTTGGAAAAAATTATTTCGAAATTTCATATCACCAAAAAATCCACGTACTATAGCACACGAAAATCGGTAAAATAGGGGGTATACCTGATCCGGGGAACATTTGACTTTCAAAATGGGATGTTTTGGTCGTGAGGGCTAACTGGCTCCATAACTAAGGTCTTAATGGTCGTCCAAGAAAATTTTTGCCAAAATATTATGTCAGAATTCCAGATCACCAAAAATTCCATGGACTATAGCACACGAAAATCTGCAAAATGGGGGGTTACCTGATCCGCGGCACATTTGACCTTCAAAATGGGATGTTTTTGCCATGAGGGCTAACTGTATCCATAACTAAGGTCTTAACGGTCGTCCACGAAAAATTTGCGCAAAAATGATGTCGGAATTCTAGATCACCAAAAAGTCAATGTACTATAACACACGAAAATTGGCAAAATTGGGGGTTTTCCTGCTAAGGGGAACATTTGACCTATAAAATGGAACGTTTTGGCTGTGAGGGCTAACTGGCTCCATAGCTAAGGTCTTAACGGATGTCCACGAAAATTTTTGGCAAAAATTATGTCGAAATTCTAGATCACCAAAAAGTCCATGGACAATAGCACACGAAAAGCGGCAAAATTGGGGGTTTTGCTGTCTTTGGGGAACATTTGACCTTTAAAATGGGACGTTTTGACCGTGAGGGCTAACTGGCTCCATAGCTAAAGTCTTAATGGACATCCACAAAAAAATTTGGCAAAAATGATGTCGAAATTTCAGATCACCAAAAAGTCCATGGACTATAGCACACGAAAATCGGCAAAATGGGGGGTTTACCGGATCCGGGGAAGATTTGACTTTCAAAATGGGATGTTTTGGCCGTGAGGCCTAACTGGCTCCATAGCTAATGTCTTAACGATCGTCCACAAAATATTTTGGCAAATATTATGTCGGAATTCCAGATCACCAAAAAATCCATGGACTATAGCACACGAAAATCGGCTAAATTGGGGGTTTTCCTGCTCTGGGCACATTTGACTTTTATAATGGGACGTTTTCACTGTGAGGGCTAACTGGCTCCATAGCTAAGGTCTTAACGGATGTACATGAAAAAATTTGGCGAAAATTATATCGGAATTCCAGATCACCAAAAATTCCATGGACTATAGCACACGAAAATCTGAAAAATAGGGGGTTACCTGATCCGGGGCACATTTGACCTTCAAAAGGGGATGTTTTGGCCATGAAGGCTAACTGGCTCCATAGCTAAGGTCTTAACGGTCGTCCACGAAAAATTAGTGCAAAAATGAGGTCGTAATTCTAGATCACCAAAAAGTCCATGGACTATAGCACACGAAAATCGGTAAAATGGGGGGTTTACCTGATCCGGGGGTCGTTTGACCTTGAAAATGGGACCTTTTGGCCGTGAGGGTTAACTTGCTCCATATCTAAGGTCTTAACGGATGTCCACAAAAAAATTTGGCAAAAATTATGTCGGAATTCCAGATCACCAAAAAGTCCATGGACTATAGCACACGAAAATCGGCAAAATACGGGGTTTACATGCTTTGGGGCACATTTGATCTTCAAAATGGGATGTTTTGGTCGTTTGACCTTGAAAATGGTATGTTTTGGCCATGAGGGTTAACTTGCTCCATATCTAAGGTCTTAATGGATGTCAACGAAAAAATTGTGCAAAAATTATGTCGGAATCCACATCACCAAAAAGTCTATTGACTATAGCACACGAAAATAGGCAAAATTGGGGGTATCCTGCTCTGGGGCACATTTGACCTTTAAAGTGGGACGTTTTGGCCGTTAGGGATAATTGGCTACATAGCTAAGGTCTTAACAGACGTCCACCAAAACTTTTGGTAATAATGAGGTCGGAATTCTAGATCACCAAAAAGTACATAGACTATGCACACGAAAATCGGCAAAATGGGGGTTTAGCTGATCCGGGGGTCGTTTGACCTTGAAAATGGGACGTTTTTGCTGTATGGGTTAACTGGCTCCATAATTAAGGTCTTAACGGACATCCACGAAAAAAATTTGGTGAAAATTATATCAGAATTCCAGATAACCAAAAAGTCCATGGACTATAGCACACAAAAATCGGCAAAATGGGGGGTTTTCCAGCTCTTGGGTACATTTGACCTTCAAAATGGGACGTTTTTGCCGTGAGGGCTAATTGGCTCCATATCTAAGATCTTAACGGACGTCCACGAAAACTTTTGAAAAAAATGTGGTCGGAATTCTAGATCACCAAAAAGTCCATTGTATATAGCACACTAAAATCGGCAAAGTGGTGGGTTTATCTGATACGGGGGTCTTTTGACATTGAAAATGAGATGTTTTGGCCATGAGGGTTAACTTGCTACATATCTAAGGTCTTAACGGATGTCAACAAAAAAAATTTGCAAAAATTATGTCGGAATCCAGATCACCAAAAAGTCCATGAACTATCGCTCACGAAAATCGGCAAAATTCGGTGATTTCCTGCACTGGGGAACATTTGACATTTAAAATGGGACGTTTTTGCCGTGAGGGCTAACTTCTCCATTACTAAGGTCTTAACGGACGTTCACGAAAATTTTGGCAAAAATTATGTTGGAATTCCAGATCACTAAAAAGTCCATGGATTATAGCACACAAAAATCGGCAAAATTGGGGGTTTACCTGCTCTGGGGAACATTTGACCTTTAAAATGGGACGTTTTGGCCGTGAGGCTAACTAGCTCCATAGGTAAGGTCTAAACGGACGTCCACAAAAACTTTTTGCTAAAATTATGTCGGAATTCCAGATCACCAAAAAGTCCATGGACCATAGCACACGAAAATCGGCAAAATTGGGGGTTTTCCTGCTCTGGGGAACATTTGACCTTTAAAATGGGACGTTTTGGCCGTGAAGGCTAACTGGCTCCATAGCTAACGTCTTAATGGACGTCCAAGAAAAATTAGGGCTAAAATTATGACGAAATTCCAGATAACCAAAAATTCCATGGACTATAGCACACGAAAATCGGCAAAATATGGGGTTTAGCTGATCCGGGGGTCGTTTGACCTTGAAAATGGGACATTTTGGATGTGACGGATAACTTGCTCCATACCAAAGGTGTTAACGGATGTCCACAAAAAAAATTGGCAAAAATTATGTCGTAATCCAGATCATCAAAAAGTCCATGGACTATAGCACACGAAAATCGGCAAAATTAGGGGTTTTCCTTCTCTGGGCACATTTGACCTTCAAGATGGGACGTTTTGTCCGTGAGGGATAACTGGCTCCATAGCTAAGGTCTTAACGGACGTCCACCAAAAAATTTTGGCGAAAATTATATTAGAATTCTAGATCACCAAAAAGCCCATGGACTATAGCACACAAAAAGCGGCAAAATGGGGGGTTTACCTGCTCTGCGGCACATTTGACCTTCAAAATGGGACGTTTTGGCCGTGAGGGCTAATTGGCTCTATAGTTAAGATCTTAACGGACGTCCACGAAAACTTATGGCAAAAATGTTGTCGGAATTCTAGATCACCAAAAAGTCCATTGACTAAGCACACGAAAATCGGCAAAATGGGGGTTTACCTGATCCGCGGGTCGTTTGACCTTGAAAATGGAATGTTTTGGCCATGAGGGTTAACTTGCTACATATCTAAGGTCTTAACGGATGTCAACGAAAAAATTTTGCAAAATTTATGTCGGAAACCACATCACCAAAAAGTCCATGGACTATAGCACACGAAAATTGGCAAAATTGGGTGTTTTCCCGCACTGGGCCGCATTTGACCTTTAAAATTGAACGTTTTGGCCGTGAGGGATAACTGGCTCCATAGCTAAGGTCTTAACGGACGTCCACAAAAATTTTGGCAAAAATTATGTCGCAATTCCAGATCACCAAAAAGTCAATAGACTATAGCACACGAAAATCGGTAAAATTGGGAGTTTACCTGATATGGGGCACATTTGACCTTTAAAATGGGACGTTTTGGCCGTAAGGGATAACATGCTCCATATGTAAGGTCTTAACGGACGTCCACGAAAACTTTTGGCAAAAATTATGTCGGAATTTCAGATCACCAAAAAGACCATGGACTATAGAACACGAAAATCGGCAGAATGGGGGGTTTACCTAATCCAAGGGGTGTTTGACCTTGAAAATGAGACGTTTTGACCGTGAGAGGTAACTGGATCCACAGCTATATCTTAACGGACGTCCACAAATATATTTGGCAAAAACTATTTCGGAAATCCAGATCACCAAAAAGCCCATGGACTATAGCACATGAAAATCGGCAAAATGGGGAATTTACCTGTTCTAGGGCTCATTTGACCTTCAAACTGGGATGTTTTGGCCGTGAGGGCTAACTGGTTCCATAACTAAGGTCTTAATGGACGTCCACGAAATATTAGGGCAAAAATTATGTCGAAATTCCCGATCACCATAAAGTCCATGGACTATAGCACACGAAAAAATTTGGCAAAGATTATGTCGGAATCCAGATCACCAAAAAGACCATGGACTATAGCACACGAAAATCGACAAAATTAGGGGTTTTCCTTCTCTGGGCACATTTGACCTTTAAGATGGGACGTTTTGTCCGTGAGAGATAACTGGCTACATAACTAAGGTCTTAACGGACGTCCACCAAAACTTTTGGCAAAAATGAGGTCGGAATTCTAGATCACCAAAAAGTCCATGGACTATAGCACACGAAAATTGGCAAAATGGTGGTTTACCTGATTCGGGGGTCGTTTGACCTTTAAAATGGGACGTTTTTGCCGTGAGGGTTAACTTGCTCCATATCTAATGTCTTTACAGATGTCCACAAAAAAATTTGGCAAAAATTATGTCGGAATCCATATCACCAAAAAGTCCATGGACTATAGCACACGAAAATCGGCAAAATTGGGGGTTTTCCTGCTCTGGGGCACATTTGACCTTCAAAATGGGATGTTTTGGCCGTGAGGTCCAACTAGCTCCATACCTAAGGTATTAACGGACTTGCACAAAAAATTTAGGTAAAATTGAAGTCAGAAATCTAGATCACCAAAAAGTCCATGGACAACAGCACTCAAAAATTGGCAAAATGCGGGATTTTCTTGCTTTGTGGCTCATTTGACCTTCAAAATGGGATGTTATGGCCGTGAGGGATAACTTCCTCAATGGCTAAGGTCTTAACGGACGTACATGAAAAATTTCGGCAAAAATGAGCTCGGAATTCCAGATCACCAAAAAGTCCATGGACTAAGCACACGAAAATCGGCAAAATGGGGGGTTTACCTGATCCAGGGGGTGTTTGACCTTGAAAATTGGCCGTGAGAGGTAACTGGCTCCATAGCTAAGTCTTAATGGACGTCCATAAAAATATTTCACCAAAACTATTTCGAAAATCCAGATCACCAAAAAGTTCATGGACTATAGCATACGAAAATCGGCAAAATGGGGGGTTTACATGCTTTGGGGCACATTTGACCTTCAAACTGGGACGTTTTGGCTGTGAGGGCTAACTAGCCCCATAGCTAAGGTCTTTGCGGACGTCAACGAAAATTTTTGACAAAAATAATGTCGAAATTCTAGATCACCAAAAAGTCCATTGACTATAGCACACGAAAATCGTCAAAATTGGGGGTTTTCCTGCTTTGGGGAACATTTGACCTTTAAAATTGAACATTTTGGCCGTGAGGGAAAACTGGCTCCATAGCTAAGGTCTTAACGGACATCCACAAAAATTTCTGGCAAAAATTATGTAGGAATTTCAGATCACCAAAAAGACCGTGGAATATAGCACACGAAAATCGGTAAAATGGGGGGTTTACCTGATCCGGGGAACATTTGACCTTCAAAATGGGATGTTTTGGTCGTGAGGGATAACTTGCTACGTAGCTAAGGTCTTAATGGTCGTCCACGAAAATTTTTGGCAAATATTATGTCGGAATTCCAGATCACCAAAAAGTCCATGGAATATAGCACACGAAAATCAGCTAAATTGGGGGTTTTCCTGCTCTGGGCACATTTGACCTTCAAAATGGGACGTTTTGGATGTGAGGGCTAATTGGCTCCATAGCTAAGGACTTAACGTACGTCCACGAAAACTTTTTGAAGAAATTATGTCAGAATTTCAGATCACCAAAAAGTCCAAGGACTATAGCGCACGAAAATCGACAAAATGGGGGGTTTACCAGCTTTGGGGAACATTTGACCTTCAAAATGGGACGTTTTGGCCGTGAGGGATAACTGGCTCCATAGCTAAGGTATTAACGGACGTCCACGAAAACTTTTTGCAAAAATTATGTCGGAATTTCAGATCACCAAAAATTCCATGGATATAGCACACCAAAATCTGCAAAATGGGGGTTTACCTGATCCGGGGCACATTTGACATTCAAAATGGGACGTTTTGGCCGTGGGGGATAACTAGCTTCATAGCTAAGGTCTTAACGGACGTCCACTAAAATTTTTTGTAAAAATTATGTCGGAATTTTAGATCACCAAAAAGTCCATGGACTATAGCACACGAAAATCAACAAAATGGGTGGTTTACCTGATCCGGGGAACATTTGACCTTCAAAATGGGATGTATTGGCCGTGAGGGCTAACTGGCTCCATAGCTAAGGTCTTAACGGTAGTCCATAAAAATTTTTGGCAAATATTATGTCGGAATTCCAGATCACCAAAAAGTCCATGGACTATATAGCACACGAAAATCGGCAAAATTAGGGTTTACCAGCTTTGGGGAACATTTGACTTTCAAAATGGGACGTTTTGGCCATGAGGGATAACTGGCTCCATAGCTAAGGTCTTAACGGACGTCCACGAAAACTTTTTGCAAAAATTATGTCGGATTTTCCAGATCACCAAAAAGTCAATGGACTATAGCACACGAAAATCGGTAAAATAGGGGGTTTACCTGATCCGGGGCACATTTGACCTTCAAAATGGGATGTTTTGGCCGTGATGGCTAACTGGCTCCATTGCTAAGGACTTAACGGACGTCCATGAAAATTTTTGGCAAAAATTATGTCGGAATTCCAGATCACCAAAAATTCCATGGACTATATCACATGAAAATCGGCAAAATTGGGTGTTTTCCTGCTTTGGGGAACATTTGACTTTTAAAATGGGACGTTTTGGCCATGAGGGCTAACTGGCTCCATAGCTAGGGCCTTAACGGACGTCCACGGAAAATTTTTGCAAAAATTATGGCAGAATTTCAGATCACCAAAAATTCCATGAACTATAGCACACAAAAATTTGCAAAATGGAGGGTTACCTGATCCGGGGCACATTTGACCTTTGAAATGGGATGTTTTGGCCGTGAAGGCTAACTGGTTCCATAGCTAAGGTCTTAACAGTCTTCCACGAAAAATTTTGGCAAAAATTATGTCGCAATTCCAGATCACCAAAAAGACCATGGACTATAGCACACGAAAATTGGCAAAACAAGGGGGTTATCTGATCCAGGGCAAATTCAACCTTCAAAATGGGATGTTTTGACCGTGAGAGCTAACTGGCTCCATATCTAAGGTCTTAACGGACGTCCACGAAAACTTTTTGCAAAAATGAGGTCGGAATTCTAGATCATCAAAAAGTCCCTGGACTATAGCACACGATAATCAGCAAAATGGTGTGTTTACCTGATCCGGGGAACATTTGACATTTAAAATGGGATGTTTTCGCCGTGAGGGCTAACTTGCTCCATAGCTAAGGTCTTAACAGTCGTCCACGAAAACTTTTTGCAAAAATTATGTCGGATTTTCCAGATCACCAAAAAGTCCATGGACTATAGCACACGAAAATCAGTAAAATGGGGGGTTTACCTGATCCGGGGCACATTTGACCTTCAAAATGGGATGTTTTGGCCATGATGGCTAACTGGCTCCATTGCTAAGATCTTAACGGACGTCCATGAAAAATTTTGGCAAAAATTATGTCGGAATTTCAGATCACCAAAAATTCCATGGACTATATCACATGAAAATTGGCAAAATTGGCTGTTTTCCTGCTTTGGGGAACATTTGACTTTTAAAATGGGACGTTTTGGCCGTGAGGGCTAACTGTCTACATAGCTAAAGTCTTAACGGTCGTCCACGAAAAATTTTGGCACAAATTATGTTAGAATTACAGATCACCAAAAACTCATGGACTATAACATACGAAAATCGGCAAAATGTGGGGTTTACCTGCTTTGGGCACATTTGACATTCAAAATGGGACGTTTTGGCCGTGAGGGATAACTGGCTCCATAGATAAGGTCTTAACGGACGTCCACGAAAACTTTTTGCAAAAATGAGGTCGGATTTCTAGATCACCAAAAAGTCGATGGACTAAAGCATACGATTATCGGAAAAATGGGGGGTTTACCTCATCCGTGGGAGATCTAACCTTCAAAATGGGATGTTTTGGACGTCAGGGCTAACTGGCTCCATAGCTAATGTCTAATTGGTCGTCCACGAAAATTTTTGGCACAAATTATGTCAGAATTACAGATCACCAAAAAGTCCATGTACTATAGCACACGAAAATCGGCAAAATGAGGGGTTTACATGCTCTAGGGCACATTTGATTTTCAAAATGGGACGTTTTGGCCGTGAGAGCAAACTGGATCCACAGCTAAGGTCTTAACGGTCATCCATGAAATTTTTTTTTGACAAATATTATGTCAAAATTCCATATCACAAAAAAGTCCATAGACTATAGCACACGTTAATTGGCAAAATTGGGGGTTTTCCTGCTCTGGGGCACATTTGACCTTTAAAATTGGACGTTTTGGACGTGAGGGCTAACTGGATCTATAGCTAAGGTCTTAAAGTACGTCCACGAAAAATGTTGGCAAAAATTATGTCGGAATATCACATCACCAAAAAGTCCATAAACTATAGCACACGAAAATCGGCAAAATCGGGGGTTTACCTGATACGGGGAACATTTGACTTTAAAATGGGTCGTTTTGGCCATGAGGGCTAACTGGCTCCATAGCTAGGGTCTTAACGGTCGTCCTCGAAATATTATGTCAAAAATTATGTCGGAATCCAGATCACCAAAAAGTCCATGGACTATAGCACACGAAAATTGACAAAATGGGGAGTTTATCTGATCCGGGGAACATTTGACTTTCAAAATGGGATGTTTTGGCCGTGAGGACTAACTGGCTCCATAGCTAAGGTCTTAACGGTCGTCCACGAAAAATTTTGGCGAAAATTATGTCGGAATTTTAGATCACCAAAAAGTTCATGCACTATAGCACACGAAAATCGGCAAAATTGGAGGTTTTCCAACTCTGGGGCACATTTGACCTTTAAAATGGGACGTTTTGACCGCTAGGGCTAACTGGCTCCATAGCTAAGGTCTTAACGGACGTCCACAAAAAATTTTTGCAAAAATTACGTAGGAATTCCAGATCACCAAAAAGTCCATGGACTATAGCACACGAAAATTGGCGAAATGGGGGGTTTACCTGATCCGGGGAACATTTGACCTTCAAAATGGGATGTTTTGGCCGTGATGGATAACTCGCTCCATAGCTAAGGTCTTAACGGTCATCCACGAAAAATTTTGGCAAAAATTATGTCGGAATTCCATATAACCAAAAATACAATGGACTGTAGCACACGAAAATCGCCAAAATGGGGTTATCTGATCCGGGTCACATTTGACCTTCAAAATGGGATGTTTTGGCCGTGAGGGCTATCTGACTACATATCTAAGGTCTTAACGATCGTCCACGAAAACTTTTTGCAAAAATGAGGTCAGAATTCTAGATCACCAAAAAGTCCATGCACTATAGCACACGAAAATCGGCAAAATTTGGGGTTTTCCTGCTCTGGGGCACATTTGACCTTCAAAATGGGACGTTTTGGCCGTGAGGGCCAACTAGCTGCATACCTAAGGTATTAACGGACTTGCACGAAAAATTTAGGTAAAGTTGAAGTCGGAAATCTAGATCACCAAAAAGTCCATTGACAACAGCACACGAATATCTGCAAAATGAGGGGTTTACCTGCTTTGGGGCTCATTTGACCTTCAAAATGGGACGTTATGGCCGTGAGCGCTAACTGCCTCCATAACTAAGGTCTTAATTGACGTGCACGAAAAAATTCGGCAAAAATGAGCTCGGAGTTCCAGATCACCTACATCCATAATAGTAGAAAAGGATCTTTTATGTAGCCCAACTCATAGAGAGTTCTGTCACTTGGTCTGAACCTATTTCTTCTATTCCTATGATTGTTCAGTGATGGGTTTTCACCAAAAAGTCCATGGACTGTAGCACACGAAAATCGGCAAAATGGGAGGTTTACCTGATCCAGGGGGTGTTTGACCTTGAAAATGAGACGTTTTAGCCTGGAGAGGTAACTGGCTCCGTAGCTAAGTCTTAACGGACGTCCATAAAAATATTTGGCAAAACTATTTCGAAAATCCAGATCACCAAAAATCCCATAGACTATAGCACATGAAAATCGGTAAAATTGGGGGTTTACCTGTTCTTGGGCTGATTTGACCTTCAAAATGGAATGTTGTGGCTATGAAAAATTTCGGCAAAAATGAGGTCGAAATTACAAATTACCAACAAGACCAGGGACTACAGTTCACGAAAACCGATAAAATGTGGGGGTTTACCTACTCTGGGGTTCGTTTGACCTTCAAAATGGGACGTTTTGGTCGTGAGGGCCAACTAGCTTCATACCTAAGGTATTAACGGACTTGCACGAAAAATTTAGGTAAAATTGAGGTCGGACATCTAGATTACCAAAAAGTCCATGGACAACAGCACACGAAAATCAGCAAAATGAGCGGTTTACCTGCTTTGGGGCTCATTTGACCTTCAAAATGGGACGTTATGGCCGTGAGGGCTAACTGGCTCCATAGATAAGGTGTTCACAGACATCCACGTAAAATTTCGACAAAAATGAGCTCGGAATTCCAGATCACCAAAATGTTCATGCACTATAGCACACAAAAATTGGCAAAATGGGGGGTTTACCTGATCCAGGGGGTGTTTTTCCTTGAAAATGAGACGTTTTGGCCGTGAGAGGTAACTGGATCCATAGCTAAGTCTTAACGGACGTCCAAAAAAATATTTGCCAAAATCTATTTCGAAAATCCAGATCACCAAAAAGCCCATGGACTATAGCACATGAAAATCGGTAAAATGGGGGGTTTACCTGCTCTAGGGGTCATTTGACATTCAAACTGAGACGTTTTGGCCGTGAGGGCTAACTGGCTCCATAGCTAATGTCTTAATGGAAGTTCATGAAAAATTTTGGCAAAACTGAGGTCGGAATTCTTGATCACCAAAAAGTCCATGGACTATAATAGCACACAAAAATTGGCAAAATGTGGAGTTTACTTGATCCGGGGGTCATTCGACCTTGAAAATGGGACGTTTTGGCCGTGAGGGTTAACTGGCTCTATCGCTAAGGTCTTAGCGGACATCCATGAAAAATTTTGGCAAAATTTATGTCGGATTCCAGATCACCAAAAATTCCATGGATTATAGCACACGAAAATCAGTAAAATGGGGATTACCTGCTCTGAGGCTCATTTCACTTTCAAAATGGGACGTTTTGGCCGTGAGGGTTAACTGGCTCCATAGCTAAGGTCTTAATGGACGTCCACGAAAAAATTTGGCAAAAATGAGGTCGGAATTCTAGATCACCAAAAAGTCCATGGACTATAGCACACGAAAATCGGCACAATACGGTGTTTACCTGCTCTAGGGATCATTTGACCTTCAAAATAAGATGTTTTGGCCGTGAGGGCTAACTGGCTACATAGCTAGGGTCTTAATGGATGTCCACGAAAATATTTAGCAAAAATGATGTCGGAATTCCAGATCACCAAAAAATCCATGGACTATAACACACGAAAATTGGGAAAATAGGGGGTTTACTTGCTCTGGGGCTCATTTAACTTTTAAAACGGGATGTTTTGGCTATGAGGGCTAACTAGATCCATAGCTAGGGTATTAACGGACGTCCACGAATTTTTTTGGAAAAATGACGTTGGAATTCAAAATCACCAGAAAATCCATGGACTATAGCACAAGAAAATCGGCAAAATGGGGGGTTTACCTGCTCTTGGGCACATTTGACCTTAAAATTAGGATGTTTTGGCCGGGAGGGCTAACTGGCTCCATAGCTAAGGTATAAACGGACGTCCACGAAAACTCTTTAAAAAAATGAGGTCGGAATTTTAGATCACCAAAAAGTATATGGACTATAGCTAACGATAATCGACAAAATGGGGGCTTTACTTGATCCGGGGGTCGTTTGAACTTGAAAATGGCACGTTTTGGCAGTGAGGGTTAACTGGATGTATCGCTAAGGTGTTAATGGACATCCACGAAAAATTTTGGCAAAATTTATGTCGGAATTCCAGACCACCAAAAACTACATGGACTATAACACACGAAAATCGGAAAAATGGGATTTACCTGCTCTTGGGATCATTTGACCTTCAAAATGGGACGTTTTGGTCGTGAGAGCTAACTGGCTCCATAGCTACGGTCTTAACGGACGTCTACGGAAAATTTCTCAAAAAAGGAGCTCGGAATTCCAGATCACCAAAAAGTCCATGGACTATAGCACACGAAAATCAACAAAATGTGGGGTTTACCTGATCTGGGGCTCATTTGACCTTCTAAATGGACGTTTTGGCCGTGAGGGCTAACTGGCTCCATAGATAAGGTCTAAACAGACGTCCACAAAAATTTTTGGGAAAAATGAGGTCGAAATTCTAGATTACCAAAAAGTCCATGGACTATAGTATACGATAATTGGCAAAATGGCGGGTTTTCCTGATCTGGGGGTTGTTTGACCTTGAAAATGGTACGTTTTGGCCGTGACGGTTAACTTGCTCCATATCTGTGTTCTTAACGGATATCCACGAAAAAATTTGGTAAAAATGAGGTCAGAATTCAAGATAATCAAAAAGTTCAAGGACTATAGCACACGAAAATCGACAAAATTTGAGGTTTTCCTGCTCTAGTGCACATTTGAACTTTAAAATGGGACGTTTTGGCCGTGAGGGCTAACTGGCCCAATAGCTAAGGTCTTAACGGACGTTCACGAAAACTTTTGGCAAAAATGAGGTCGGAATTCTAGATAATCAAAAAGTTCATGAACTATAGCACACGAAAATTGGCAAAATAGGGGGTTTACCTGCTTTGGGGGTCGTTTGACCTTGAAAATAGGTCGTTTTGGCCGTGAGGGTTAGCTGGCTCCATATGTAAAGTCTTAACGGACGTCCACGAAAATTTTTGGCAAAAATGAGGTTGGAATTCCAGATCACGAAAAAGTTCATGGACTATAGCACACTAAATTAGGCAAAATTGGAGGTTTTCCTGTTCTGGGGCACATTTGACCTTTAAAATGGGACGTTTTGGCTGTAAGGGCTAACTGGCTCCATAACTAAGGTCTTAACGGAAATCCACAAAAATTTCGAGCTAAAATTATATCAAAATTCCAGATCACCAAAAAGTCCATGGAATATAGCACACAAAAATCGGCAAAATGGGGGGTTTACCTGATCCGGGGAACATTTGACCTTCAAAATGGGATGTTTTGGTCGTGAGGGATAACTAGCTTCATAGCTAAGGTCTTAACGGATGTCCACTAAAACTTTTTGCAAAAATTATGTCGGAATTTCAGATCACCAAAAATTCCATGGACTTATAGCACACCAAAATCTGCAAAATGGGGGGTTACCTGATCCGGGGCACATTTGACATTCAAAATGGGACGTTTTGGCCGTGAGGGATAACTAGCTTCATAGCTAAGGTCTTAACGGATGTCCACTAAAACTTTTTGCAAAAATTATGTCAGAATTTTAGATCACCAAAAAGTCCATGGACTATAGCACACGAAAATCAGCAAAATGGGTGGTTTACCTGATCCGGGGAACATTTGACCTTCAAAATGGGATGTATTGGCCGTGAGGGCTAACTGGCTCCATAGCTAAGGTCTTAACGGTCGTCCACGAAAATTTTTGGCAAATATTATGTCGGAATTCCAGATCACCAAAAAGTCCATGGACTATATAGCACACGAAAATCGGCAAAATTGGGGGTTTACCAGCTTAGGGGAACATTTGACTTTCAAAATGAGATGTTTTGGCCGTGAGGGCTAACTAGCTCAATAGCCAAGGTCTTAACGGTCTTCCACGAAAATTTTTGGCAAATATTATATCGAAATTCCAGATCACCAAAAAGTCCATGCACTATAGTATACGAAAATCGACTAAATTGGGAGATTTCCTGCTTTGGGCACATTTGACCTTTAAAATGGGACGTTTTGGCTGTGAGGGCTAACTGGCTCCATAGCTAGGGTCTTAACGAACGTGCACGAAAATTTTTGGCAAAAATTATGTCAGAATTCCAGATGACCAAAAATTCCATGAACTATAGCACACAAAAATTTGCAAAATGGAGGGTTACCTTATTCGGGGCACATTTGACCTTTGAAATGGGATGTTTTGGCCGTGAAGGCTAACTGACTCCATATCTAAGGTCTTAACAGACGTCCACGAAAACTTTTTGCAAAAATGAGGTCGGAATTCTAGATCACCAAAAAGTCCCTGGACTATAGCACACGATAATCAGGAAAATGGTGTGTTTACCTGATCCGGGGAACATTTGACATTTAAAATGGGATGTTTTCGCCGTGAGGGCTAACTTGCTCCATAGCTAAGGTATTAACAGTCGTCCACGAAAACATTTTGCAAAAATTATGTCGGATTTTCCAGATCACCAAAAAGTCAATGGACTATAGCACATGCAAATAAGTAAAATTGGGGGTTTACCTGATCCGGGGAACATTTGACCTTCAAAATGGGATGTTTTGGCCGTGATGGCTAACTGGCTCCATTGCTAAGGTCTTAACGGACGTCCATGAAAATTTTTGGCAAAAATTATGTCGGAATTCCAGATCACCAAAAATTCCATGGACTATATCACATGAAAATCGGCAAAATTGGGTGTTTTCCTGCTTTGGGGAACATTTGACTTTTAAAATGGGACGTTTTGGCCGTGAGGGCTAACTGGATCCATAGCTAGGGTCTTAACGGACGTCCACGAAAAATTTTGGCAAAAATTATGTCAGAATTCCAGATTACCAAAAATTCCATGAACTATAGCACACAAAAATCTGCAAAATGGAGGGTTATCTGATCCGGGGCACATTTGACTTTTGAAATGGGATGTTTTGGCCTTGAAGGCTAACTGGTTCCATAGCTAAGGTCTTAACTGTCATCCACGAAAAATTTTGGCAAAAATTATGTCGCAATTCCAGATCACCAAAAAGACCATGGACTATAGCACACGAAAATTGGGAAAATAAGGGGGTTATCTGATCCGGGGCAAATTCGACTTTCAGAATGGGATGTTTTGACCGTGAGAGCTAACTGGCTCCATATCTAAGGTATTAACGGACGTCCACGAAAATTTTTTGCAAAAATGAGGTCGTAATTCTAGATCACCAAAAAGTCCCTGGACTATAGCACACGATAATCAGTAAAATGGTGTGTTTACCTGATCCGGGGAACATTTGACATTTAAAATGGGATGTTTTCGCCGTGAGGGCTAACTTGCTCCATAGCTAAGGTCTTAACAGTCGTCCACGAAAACATTTTGCAAAAATTATGTCGGATTTTCCAGATCACCAAAAAGTCAATGGACTATAGCACACGCAAATCGGTAAAATTGGGGGTTTACCTGATCCGGGGAACATATGACCTTCAAAATGGGATGTTTTGGCCGTGATGGCTAACTGGCTCCATTGCTAAGGTCTTCACGGACGTCTATGAAAATTTTTGGCAAAAATTATGTCGGAATTCCAGATCACCAAAAATTCCATGGACTATATCACATGAAAATTGGCAAAATTGGGTGTTTTCCTGCTTTGGGGAACATTTGACTTTTAAAATGGGACGTTTTGGGCGTGAGGGCTAACTGGCTCCATAGCTAGGGTCTTAACGTACGTCCACGAAAAATTTTGGCAAAAATTATGTCAGAATTCCAGATCACCAAAAATTCCATGAACTATAGCACACAAAAATCTGCAAAATGGAGGGTTACCTGATCCGGGGCACATTTGACCTTTGAAATGGGATGTTTTGGCCGTGAAGGCTAACTGGTTCCATAGCTAAGGTCTTAACAGTCGTCCACGAAAAATTTTGGCAAAAATTATGTCGCAATTCCAGATCACCAAAAAGACCATTGACTATAGCACACGAAAATTGGCAAAATAAAGGGTTATCTGATCCGGGGCAAATTCGACCTTCAAAATGGGATGTTTTGACCGTGAGAGCTAACTGACTCCATATCTAAGGTCTTAACGGACGTCCACGTAAACTTTTTGCAAAAATGAGGTCGGAATTTTAGATCACCAAAAAGTCCCTGGACTATAGCACACGATAATCAGCAAAATGGTGTGTTTACCTGATCCGGGGAACATTTGACATTTAAAATGGGATGTTTTCGCCGTGAGGGCTAACTTGCTCCATAACTAAGGTCTTAACAGTCGTCCACGAAAACTTTTTGCAAAAATTATGTCGGATTTTACAGATCACCAAAAAGTCCATGGACTATAGCACACGAAAATCGGTAAAATGGGGGGTTTACCTGATCCGGGGCACATTTGACCTTCAAAATGGGATGTTTTGGCTGTGATGGCTAACTGGCTCCATTGCTAAGGTCTTAACGGACGTCCATGAAAATTATTGGCAAAAATTATGTCAGAATTCCAGATCACCAAAAATTCCATGGAATATATCACATGAAAATTGGCAAAATTGTGTGTTTTCCTGCTTTGGAGAACATTTGACCTTTAAAATGGAACATTTTGGCCGTGAGGGAAAACTGACTCCATAGCTAAGGTCTTAACGGACATCCACAAAAATTTCTGGCAAAAATTATGTCGGAATTTCAGATCACCAAAAAGTCGGTGGAATATGGCACACGAAAATCGGCAAAATGGGGGGTTTACCTGATCCGGGGAACATTTGACCTTCAAAATGGGATGTTTTGGTCGTGAGGGATAACTTGCTCCGTAGCTAAGGTCTTAATGGTCGTCCACGAAAATTTTTGGCAAATATTATGTCGGAATTCTAGATCACCAAAAAGTCCATGGACTATAGCACACGAAAATCAGCTAAATTAGGGGTTTTCCTGCTCTGGGCACATTTGACCTTCAAAATGGGACGTTTTGGATGTGAGGGCTAATTGTCTCCATAGCTAAGGACTTAACGGACGTCCACGAAAACTTTTTGCAAAAATTATGTCAGAATTTCATATTTCCAAATAGTCCACGGACTATAGCGCACGAAAATCGGCAAAATGGGGGTTTTACCAGCTTTGGGGAACATTTGACCTTCAAAATGGCACGTTTTGGCCGTGAGGGATAACTGGCTCCATAGCAAAGGTCTTAACGGACGTCCACCAAAACTTTTTGCAAAAATTATGTCGGAATTTCAGATCACCAAAAATTCCATGGACTATAGCACACCAAAATCTGCAAAATGGGGGGTTACCTGATCCGGGGCACATTTGACACTCAAAATGGGACGTTTTGGCCGTGAGGGATAACTAGCTTTATAGCTAAGGTCTTAACGGATGTCCACTAAAACTTTTTGCAAAAATTATGTCGGAATGTTAGATCACCAGAAAGTCCATGGACTATAGCACACGAAAATCAGCAAAATGGGTGGTTTACTTGATCCGGGGAACATTTGACCTTCAAAATGGGATGTATTGGCCGTGAGGGCTAACTGGCTCCATAGCTATGGACTTAACGGTCGTCCACGAAAATTTTTGGCAAATATTATGTCGGAATTCCAGATCACCAAAAAGTCCATGGACTATATAGCAAACGAAAATCGGCAAAATTGGGGGTTTACCAGCTTTGGGGAATATTTGACCTTCAAAATGGGAAGTTTTGGCCATGAGGGATAACAGGCTCCATAGCTAAGGTCTTAACGGACGTCCACGAAAACTTTTTCAAAAAATTATGTCAGAATTTCAGATCACCAAGAAGTCCATGGACTATAGCGCACGAAAATCAGCAAAATGGGGGATTTTCCTGATTCGGGGAATATTTGACTTTCAAAACGGGATGTTTTGGCCGTGAGGGCTAACTGGCTCAATAGCCAAGGTCTTAATGGTCGTCCACGAAAATTTTTGGCAAATATTATATCGGAATTCCAGATCACCAAAAAGTCCATGGACTATAGCATACGAAAATCGGCTAAATTGGGGGTTTTCCTGCTCTGGGCACATTTGACCTTTAAAATGAGACGTTTTGGCTGTGAGGGCTAACTGGCTGCATAGCTAGGGTCTTAACGGACGTCCACGAAAATTTTTGGCAAAAATTATGTCAGAATTCCAGATCACCAAAAATTCCATGAACTATAGCACACAAAAATCTGCAAAATGGAGGGTTACCTGATCCGGGGCACATTTGACCTTTGAAATGGGATGTTTTGGCCGTGAGGTCCAACTAGCTCCATACCTAAGGTATTAACGGACTTGCACAAAAAATTTAGGTAAAATTGAAGTCGGAAATCTAGATCACCCAAAAGTCCATGGACAACAGCACTCAAAAATTGGCAAAATGAGGGGTTTACTTGCTTTGGGGCTCATTTGACCTTCAAAATGGGATGTTATGGCCGTGAGGGATAACTTCCTCCATAGCTAAGGTCTTAACGGACGTACATGAAAAATTTCGGCAAAAATGAGCTCGGAATTCCAGATCACCAAAAAATCCATGGACTAAGCACACGAAAATCGACAAAATGGGGGGTTTACCTGATCCAGGGGTCAAAATTTGATACGCTCAAATTACACCTCCTTTCAGAAGCATAAGCGATCGTTATCAAGTAAAGAACCTAACCTGGAGGTTGGGATCGATCCCACGAGGAAAATGGTTCAGACTTTACTTTTAACCAACAATTATATTCAATTAGTCAAATTATTTCCAGAAACAGGTAATAAAAAGGGGGGTTGTGCTTGTGTGAAACAAATAGTAAGAACTTAATGAGTAATCAATAATTAAACTCAACTTTGGTTGTTATCAAGATAAGAGAAATAACTAGGGTACACGTGTTCCCCATAATCTCATAACGCAGTAATCCTAGTAATAGCAATCCTTTTCTAGTGTATTACATGCAAAGTGATAAGTTAGGTATCTCTAAATCCTTGGTCCGGCATCTAGCGAATTTCACCCCACACCTTGGTCCGGCTACGTGTGTATAATTTACTAACCCTTACCTTTACCTCATATTAGACATCATAATCGATGTTTGGCTTAGTTATTACTTCGCACCAATCGACACTAGCCT
>JAJOOE010001693.1:0-28746 GCA_036250405.1 Solanum raphanifolium
AAAGACTAGTACAAATCATGATAATGAAAATACAACTAATATGAATTTGAAAAAGAAGAAGAAAACAGAAGGAAATAAATATTGCAATGTATGCTCTTTATAATAGAAAAATTTATTAATTGAGTTAGTTAGCAGATGGAGATTTGATTGAGTTGGTTGGTGTTAATAAATAAAGTGTTTTTGTAAAAGATAAAAGTTTGGTGTTAAATTTGAATTTTTAAAACTTTCCTAATAATGAGATTTGGCCCAAATACTAGAAAAAACTAGTATTTGGGAATTTGGGTTATTTGCCAAAAAAAATTGCCAAATAATGAGAAAGTGTATGGACAAACAATATTTGCCAAATTTTTTCCCAAGTTTTACTTGGGAAATCTATGGCCAAACGGGCCCTTAAGAAATGGCATCTCCTTATTATCATATGTTCATTTTGAACTTTATTCTTTTTTCTATTTATTCTTTATTTGAATGAGTCAAAGGGGAATAATTATAAAGTGATTCACTCTTAAAAACACAGTGATTTCACTAGAAAAAGGAACAGTTTGATTTTCCTTATTTTGCACAAGAAATGCATTTTAAATTGGACATGTATGATGTATATTAAATTTGGAAAAAATGGTTTGAAATATATCTTAACTTTGACCGAAATTGATGTAACAATTCCAATCTTTGGGCATGACCTATTACCCCTGGACTATTTAATAGTGTATTTTAAAGATATATAGGTGTCCACGTGGACATCATACATATTGCATCATTATAAATAGTAACTTGTCCAGCTGGACGCTTATATATCTTTAAAATACACTATTAAATAGTTCAAGGGGTTATAGGTCCTGGCCAAAGTTTGAAATTATTACAACAATTTCGATCAAAGTTTAGATATATTTCAGACATTTTCCCCCTTAAATTTGACCAAATGCTCATCCTATATGTTCTTGATAAAATTGTTTTTAGTAGCAGATTTTTATCTTCTTTCTATTACTTAAAATAAGTGAGTCACCAGTTCAGATATAAAATACTATCCTTTATGCTTTGGCAATTAAATATCCAACCCTTAATCGCAATGATTTAATTTCAAAGAGTGAAGCTCTATCAATTAAGTTATCTTCCTAATTAGCCTAATTAATAGAGTGTAAATGTAATAGTTAAACGCTCTCTTTATTCTTTTTCTGGCACAACTATGCCATTTTAGCTAGATTCGAATCAAAGGTCTCATCCATAAAGTAAATTATCATATATAAGATTAAATCAATTGGAATATATTTAAAATTTGATTTCTACCTAGGCTCCCTTCAAATTGGTGTGTTTGAAACAACTTTTGTTTGGTCATAATCAACATTTTTTTGGGTGAGGGGGGGAAAATACTCACCTGTTTATGGTAAATGAATTGACAAATGTATCTCATTATTATAAATTTTCCACTCTATTTTAAAATTATTTTTTCAAGTAATTATCTGATTATACCATTTTTATCTTATCCTATTTCTTTCTTGACTTATTCGAGGAATAAATTAAAGATTGTTTATTCCTTCAATATGTCTAAAGTAAACCATAGACGATATAATCAAACTCACTATTTCAGCATTTCACCTTCTCAACAACAATACCGTAACAACAATTCCTATCAAATATCAAGAAAAGTATAGAAATCACAATAAGAAAATAAATCATCTCAAATTCTCGATAGCCATATATAACTAGAAATTTTATTGATGGTGCTCAAGATTTAACAGTACATTAACAAAAAAAAAATGCATCTTATATATACAATATAGTTTTTCTGCATTAGAGCTTCAATTAAAACTGAATCGCACACCGCAAGATTCATTCTGAAGGTGGCGCTCCGAACATGATTTTCTCCAAACTCAGAACTCAAATTCAAGACCTCTGATTCAGAGTGGAACAGTCCCACCACTGCACCACATGACCCATATTGTTGGTAGGTACGTATTCATCACTTTCTCACCCTTAAATCTATATAGCTTATTCATTAGCTTTTCCAAGAGGAGATTAATTAATAAAAACAAAGTTTTGCATATTAAACAATACATTACATGAAACTCAAATTAAAAAAAAAAATCTCCTTCTAATTAATACCAAAGAAGGATATAACTAATAAAGTTTACAATACTTAACCTTATTTTCTTTTTGTAATTTTTGGATCTTCAACACCAAGGAGTTCTTCAAGAACACTATTATCAAGACACTCAAGTTCAATAATTTCCCTACCTTTATAATTTGTTGATGATGATGAACTAATTCCTTTTCCTCTTGGAATAATATTATTTGAAGTAACATTATTTGTTGATGAACAAATAATTGAGTTATTATTACCATAATATAAAGGAGGACAAGAAAGTTGATTATAATACTCATTAGGAAAATTTAGAGTAGCAAGATGTCCTCTTAGGTTAAATGCTGCTTTATCATAAGCCCTAGCAGCCTCTTCAGCCGTATCAAACGTCCCGAGCCACTGTCGGGAACCGGGCCTCGTGGTTGGATCACGTATCTCCGCCGCGAATTTCCCCCATGGCCGCCTACGAACGCCGCGGTATTTCACTTCATCTTTCTCTTGCATGGTTTTTTTTCCTCTAGATGAATTTCCCTCCATGTTATAATATTATGTATGTTATAGTTATTTTTTTCTTATTTGATATCATAAGGATACCTATATATTTATATAGAGGTCTATGAGATAGTGACACATAACAAATGAATTGTAGCAGTACATTATTATATTCCAAGTTCTATAAATGGAAGTACTCCATCGCGATTTTATTTTATGTGTTTTAGTTTAATCAAATATAAAATTTAAGAAAAAAAAAAGTTAAATCTTGTACAATAATATTAAATATGTCATGTTTTTCTTATAAGCACTAGCAAAATCTGATTTTTTTTTATATCAAAATATAGAGAAGTACTAAACATTAAAGAAAAAAGTCTAAGGGGAATTAACAGATAATACATGTATATAAATATTTTCTTGTCCACCACTGCCCATAAGGGCTGGGGTTTATTCGAACTTCTTTCGATAGAAAATTCTATTATTTATATATGATTGATATAATTTTTTCATATGTATATATATTTGATGTCGAATTTTCTTTGACTAGTTGATGTGTCTACTTCTTCAAATTTTGAACTCTGTTAGTAAAAATTCTGATTCCAGCTCTCCGCCACTGCATAAGGGAGTATCATTATGTCTAAAATTAATAAGAATATTTGGATTAAAAATTTACCAAACATAAAAATAGATATAATTTCTTTGAAAAAACTAAAAAAACAAAGACAGATAATTAGAATAGGAGTAAGATAAGTTTCTTCAAAATTATGATAAAATTCAATAGTTCGAGCGGATTCTAATATGTAATATTCAAGAGATATTTATAAATTGCTTTTACTGCTAACACTTTATATCCATATAGTGTTTTTGACTGGAATTATTTTATTCGAAATATATTGGATTTGGAAACTAATTCTGATATCAGAAATTCAGAAATATCGATTTTTAAAAAAATAAAAAAAATTAAACATAATTGATTAATGTGTATTTTTACTTTAATTTTAGAATTAAGATTAAATTATCTTTGTTTGGTGTCAAACTCGAGTTTCCTTGATTATATTATTAAAAATTATAGGAGATCAGTAATTTAATTACATGGACTTAGATAAGATTCCTAAATCTTACAAGATCTAATTTACTATATATGGGAAGATTTACCTTAGATATGTAAAAAAAATCCGTTTAATAAGTATCAATTTTAATTCCAATAAATTGGACAAAAAAAACATATACTCCTATGAAACAATTATTTAACATAGTTGAAATAATTGAATTTGAAATGTCATTATACAAATGAGTGTTGAAATTTGGTAGAATCTTTTTACTTTTTTCTTTTTAGTCTAAAACTATTTTATAGTATTTAATTTCCTTTCAAAACTATTTTATAGTATTTTAGTTTAGTATCTAGAAGTATTCTTCTTTAGGAAGGATTCTCCTTAATTATTTATAAATAGGGATGTATTCTTCTATTTGAATGAATGCAAGAATCAATACAAAGAGTTATCATTCATTCTCTCTTTCATTTTTCTTTCTAGTTTTTTCCATTCCATAACAGTGGTATCAGAGTCTTACATTGATCTTAATGGATCTGTGAGTTCGTTGAAGAAGAACTTTCAACCACTTTTAATTCATATCTATTTTCAACCCAATTTTAACCCGTGCATTTATTTTTAACGCAGGGCTACTTTTAACCAATTTTTAATCTATACTATTTTAAACCTTATTTTCAAACCATGGCCAGCAATACTCTTTCTTTCAATGCCCCGCAAAACTTCAATGGTGAAAATTATGATTTGTGGGAAGCTGTAATGGAAGACAAACCCATACGACAACTCTCTGAAAAATCGTCTGATGCTGAAATCAAACTTCATTCAGAAGAGAAAATCAAAAAATACAAAGCCAAAATTGTAATTCAAAATTCAATTGCAGATTCAATCTTTTCTAAAAACATTGCATGCGAGACAGCAAAAGAAGTTTGGGAAAAACTTGAGAATGAGTACCGGGGAAGTGAACGAGGCAGACAAAATCAAATTCTGAATTTGAAAAGAGATTTTGAATCTCTTAGGATGCAAGAGGGTGAGACTATCACTAATTATTCTGACAGAATTTCTTTGATTGTCAACAGAATCAGGTTCCTTGGTGAGGATTTTAAAGATAATAGAATAGTTCAAAAGATTCTTGTAACTATTCCCGAGAGATTTGAGTCTAAATCTCTGCTTTGGAAGAGTCTAAAGATCTCTCTACCATCTCTCTTGTGCTCTTCAAGCACAAGAACAAAGATAAACTTTAAGACAAGATAAAATTGTTGAAGGTATCTTTTATGCAAACTATCAAAAAAGAAAAGTTGATTATCCTCCTTGCAACTATCGCAAAAAGAAAACACACTTGGAAAATTTCTGTTGGTGGAGATCTGATGCATTATGTGGAAGTTGCAAACAAACAGGTCATGTTACAAAAGTGTGCAAGTTCAAAGACACTCAAGATAAATCACAAGCATTATTAATAGAAGAAGAATGTGAGAATGAATTCTATTAATTGCCACAACAAAAGTAAGTAAAAGATATTTTTGAAGAATAATTAAGTGTTCAAACTCAAGTTAGATACACCAACTTGAGTTTGAGGGGGAATGTTGAAATTTGGAAGAATCTTTTTACTTTTTTCTTTTTAGTCTAAAAATATTTTATAGTATTTAATTTCCTTTCAAATCTAGGGTTTACATTAATTGCAAAATATTTAGTTTTATTTTAGTTTAGTATCTAGAAGGACTCCTTAATTATTTATAAACAGGGATGTACTCTTCTATTTGAATGAATGCAAGAATCAATACAAAGAGTTATCATTCATTCTCTCTTTAATTTCTCTTTCTAGTTTCTTCCATTCCATAACAATGAGATCAATCTTTGTATATATTAGACGCAAAGAACATTTTCAGTTAGAAAAAAAATCAAAAAATAATTATTCAATAAATATATATAATATATAGTTAATAAAGTGTAAATTCAACCACTTATAAATTAAAGGCTGAAAGACGATAAATTCAATTGATTAGAGTCTAAAAGAATCAAATAAAATATAGTATAAGACATTATTATAGTATTTAAACAAAAAAAGTCAATACGAATGTAATTATACATGTGTGGAACCGCTCATTAATTGGGGGCCACAAATTCAACAATTTAAGTTCTTTTTGGCATCTATGAAAGTGGAATGGTCAAATCGTTCAAAAGAAGAAGTTCTATTTGGTTTATTCACATGTTCAACAAAAATTAGGAGCCACAATTTCATTGCTTAAAAATACTTTTAATTGATACTAAGTATTTAGAACTGTGGTGCGGTGATGAGACTATTTCACTCTTAATTAAAGATCTCGAATTCAAGCCTTAGATACGGAGAAAATTCTGTTGAAAACATCACCCCCAAATGAGACCTGCAGTGCATGATCCAGATTTAAGGATGACAATGATGAGAATATGTTTTAAGGATAGTACTTCTCTCTTTTATCACAACAAAGAAAATTATGTACAGTTAAATACTTAAATCTCGTTATAATAACTTCATTTTATTTTGAAACATTTTAATTGTTATAGCGGAATGATGTTATAGAAAACATATACTTAATAAATATAACATAACATAAAAAATCAATTTTAAAGAAATTTGATTGTTATAGTGAATGTACTTATTACAAAGGACGATTGCTATAGAAAAATTTAACGGTATATTTATAAAATATTATGAATAACTTTATTAGTGAATTACCACTCTATTTTCTCGCTCGTTATTCCTAATTTTGGTTTTCCTGACTAATTCATTTGGGTGTGTTGGTAGTCTTGGTACTAATTTTTGGTTAATCTCTCACTTTTATGGTTGAAAAATAATAATTGAAGTGCTCATTGGTTTATGGAAATGAAATGACAAATATGTTTTTCAGTTTTGTCATATTATTTAAATGAAATTAACATATATAATCGACTGATAAAAAATTGAAAAAATTACTAAAATACACAATTTATTTTATTATATTCGGTAAAAAAATTATCATTACAAAAATTTCTATTTTACGCGATGTATCAGTCGAATACATCACTTTACACGATATATAGGTCGGATATATCACTTTACGCAATGCATCAGTCGGATACATCACTTACGATGTATTGGAACGTAAGCAATATATTGAAACCTTACTTTACGTGATGTATTAGTCTGATACAGCACTTTATGCGGTCGGATATATCACTTTACGCGATGTATTGATCGAATACATCACTTTACGCAATGCATCAGGACATTGAGTGATGTATCTAAAGTAGAGATACGATGTATCAAGACGTTGAGGGATGTATCCAAAACCGGGACGCAATGTATCGGAATGTTTTGGAATGTATCCAAGTTTCACCTTAGGAATTTTTATAATTTGAAAAAGAGTAGGAATATAATGTAATTAGCTCTTAACACTATGAAATCTATGTAATTTCTACTTTAAAAAAATGTGACAAAATCAACAAAGGCTATTTTACCTTATGTAATGATGGACTCAGAAATTTGAAAGTATCAATACGCAATAACTTAATATAGTATTTTTTTTAATTTTAAAGTATCAATACTCAATAACTTAATCTAGTATTTTTTTCTATAAAAAAAAAACTTGTGCACCGATTAGCATATTCACGGATTGGTTGGCCAATCTTTTTACTTCTTTATTTTGTAATAGGACATTTTATTTTATTTTTCCCAACTTTAATTGAAAGTAAGTATTCTATAGTAAATTAGTGGGCGCTCTCTATTTCATATTAACTGAATTTGTGAAACTATGCACATATTTAAGAAAATATTTAAAGATATAATTTAAATCACAATTTTTACTATTGATCTTTGTGAAATCATAAATATAACTTTGTAAATACTGTAATTTATCGAAATTATAATACTTCAATAAATGGAAGGAAAAATATGGAAAAAAATAATCAAACATCCATCTTGAACTTTGAATAGTTTAATTATCTTGAATGATAAATAAAAAAAACCTCAAAAATTTAGCTAATATGAAATAGAGGGAATAAATAACTATCTTTGCATTTAATTAAGCTCTTCAAAGTTATAAATTAAGTTATACTATTATTTGTGATATTAAAAGGGATATATAAAGTTACTTATACGAAGAAGTATTTTATTTATTGGACATGTATTTAAAGATGATATTATTATAATTTTATTAATATAAAACGCTGTTAGGAGCTAAATTCAAAGACCTTGTGGTAATTACGACTCAAGGTAAGGCTAGTAAAGATTTTATTTTGTATATTAGAATTTTGATATTCCAAAAAAAATTATAATGAATTTTAAATAATATTGTCGTTTAGATAATATTTAATTTTTTTTAGAAAAAAAAAATTCTTATAAAGAAAATAAAAGAAAGATTTTGTCACGTCCAAGACCGTCGTGATTGACACACAAACTAACACTTCGGTGGGAGAACCACTACTACAACTAGGGGTGTTCACGGGTTGGTTTGGGTCAGTTATTGGTCAAAAGTCAAAACCAAAATCAAACCAATTTAATCGATTTTAAAATTATCAAAACCAGACCAAACCTAATATAATATATATTTATCGGTTTGGTTGTAATCGGTTTTGGTTCGATTATTCGGTTATTAATCATATACATAAAATTAAAAGAAATAATTTATTCAAAACATGAAAAAAGTGTCAATAATCCATTCAAAACGAAAAATAGTTAGAATGACTGACATTACAAAACTTTCAATCATTGAATTTACTATGAATAAAGCTTCAAAATTCACTAGTTTTGTCCTAGAAGGAAGAGACATTGACATTTTTAGTCCCACAAAGAATTATCATAGACACTCATATACATGAAACCAATAAGATAGATGTTCTTACCTTGGACATTTTTACTTTCATAAGTAAATTATAAATAAATTTTGATGAATACATATATAAGAATTTTAAAATTGTTTATAAAATAGTATATTATGTATGTATAATAATAAAATTTATGTGTATTATTTATCGGTTCGGTTCGGTTATTTCTTCAGTTTTTTTCGAACAAAACCATAACCAAACCAAATACTATCGATTTTTTAAAAATCTAAAACCAAACCAAACCAAACCCTAAATAAAATCGGTTTATTTAATCGGTTTGGTTCGATTTTTCGGTTTGAATTGGTTTTTATCCAAACCGTGAACACCCCTAACTACAACTCAAACCAAGCAAATAATCTAAAAACTAAGGCATTTAAATCAAGCACTAAGGAATTAAAAATAGAGTTCCCATAAACTCTAACAAAAGTCTAACAACAATAACTAACAATGCGGAGGAATAACCTAGAACCTGAAAGTCAATGTACCAAAACATCTAACAATGATTCAAGTCTAAACAAGAAGGGATACAATCTCATACTAATGAACTAACTAAAACAAATGTCTAAGTCCGGAAATGGTGGACATAGACGAAAGAGAATTCCATGGCAGCCCGGAAGAATTAGCTCACCCTTGAATTCGAACGACGATCACTAATGTTCTAAGCGAGGTCTATCAATAGCCGTTTGAAGATGCCCTGTACTCAACAAAAATAAGAGCAAGTGCAGAATCAGTACACAACCACAGTGTACTGATAGGATCACACAGCTATCCCACTCGTGCAAACATAAACAAGTCAAACAACATTATAATCACATGCATACATATCAACATATACAATATCATCAACATTTACGAACAACTTCACATTTATACCAAATCATTGGTTCTCTCATGGAACCGAAACCCAAACAGTTAGCATGCCGAAATGTGGTAACCGTTCCCATATTTATGCTGGAACGTGGCATTCGATCCCATTTTTATGTCGGAACGTGGCAACCGATCCAAGTTAGTTATGCCAGAACGTGGCAACCGATCCCATTCACACACCACAATCACAAGTATATCATCAAGATCATACATTTAAGTCATGATTTCATGGCATTCATAAATTATCTATCTCATTTACAACAAGTGTGATCAACATTGCAACATCCATACATATACAAGTATCATAATGAAGCAAGAACAAGCATACATCACACAATCATAGAGTCACAACCATCACCTACCTCGAAACAAGCTTGAAACCCTAACACTACAAGAAAAACAGCCTCTAAGGAAGGGAAATATAGTCCCTGAAAGTTCAAATCTAGTCCCAAATAGTCTATTGAGACGGGAAAAGGCTAGTCGTGACCCGTCCTAAAATGCTCCTTCGCTAAAGGTCAATTGGGACGAGTCCCTTTAGCTGGTCGCTAAATGAGTTTAGAGACGAAATCAAAGTTGGTCCCAAAATACTTTTGAAGACTGTATATCTCATCCCAAATAAAGGATTTTCTTCTTTGAAAACTAGTCATTTTCTAGTCGTTAAATCCATTTAGGGACTAGCAACGAACTAGTCCTAGATTACTCTTTAGGGATGAGCAACTACCTCGTCCTAGATTACTTTTTCTTAATGAGCAACTACGTCGTCTTAGATTGTTTTTTTGCAACTAGCAACACTTCGTCCTAGATGAACCTTTAGGGACAAGAAGTTGTCTAATCCTTGATGAAACATTTAGAGACAAGAAACTATCTCGTCTTAGATGAACTTTTAGAGACGAGCAACATTTTTGGTCTCTAACTGAGCATCAGTGCTTCTGGATCTTCATTTCACAAAAATAATATAAATTTTATCAATAAATAAAAGATTTCTACGGTAAATCTCCATACAAAAGGTTGATATAAATATAAAAATAGTTAAACAATATCCCATGGTGTTTCACGATTTGTTTAACAAAAAAAAGCTTAGTAAATTAACAATATCCCGAGCTAGACTATGATTTCAAGTTTTGCATAACTTTCCTAGAAAAATAATAATGGTCTTGTGCATCTTCTAAATTTGCATCTTAACTTGTAGCTTCAATCTTCACAAAAGTACACCGAAATTCAGCAAGGGTTATCCAAAAATATTAACAAGCTGCAAGAACATAGGAAAAATTCAATAAGAAAACTCTGAGAGTGTATCCCAAGTCTAAAATGTCTACAGATTGCATTCATAATAAATGGATTAAATCCCAAAGAACTGTAGACTGCATGAAATTCCAGAAAATTACATTATGTAAAGTTCTGCAGAAAATAAAAGAAGTTAAATCCCATGCCTAAATTCACTGTAGGCTACATTCACTATGTCTATAGATTGCATTCATAATAAATGGATGAAATTCCAGAGAACTGTAGCATGAAATTCCAGAAAACTGTAGGCTACTTTCACTATGTAAAGTTCTGCAAAAAATAAAAGAATTTCGCACAGTTGTACAAAACTAAAAAAACAGAGGAAAAAGATGTGTGTATGCTATTGTATTGTATAAAATGGAAACAACACAGATAAAGAAGGCAATAATCTTTTAAACAACTCTAATGCCGGCGAAGATGCTGCCTCCGCCCCGTCGTTCCCCTTATTTGTTCCTTACGTATTTTCTGATTCTCTGCTTAAAAATTTCAGCAAAGACATGTTCAATCCTTATTCATTCGTAAGATGGAAAACAGACACACTATTGTTCTCATGTAGACATCTCAGAACCGAGCAACTCGGACTTTCATGGATTACGAGTCAATAAGTTAAGCAACGGATAGAATTTGTGATTTGTAGGAGAGGAATCTCAAGGAATTGAATCCAGCCATCAGAGAAATAACTTACAGCATCTCAGATCTTTACAATTTCATAGATGGCCTTGCTGATATGAGTGCATTAGTGTATGATCACTCAATCCAGGCTTACCTCTCCTATGAACGACAATGGATAACTGGAATCACAGAGATAATATATCTTAAACGGTAGTTTCTATATACCATTTTCACTTAATTTCCTAATAGCTTCTATGAAGAAAAGAGTTGTGGATTGGAAGATTTCTGTCAAGAGTAAAAATCAATGTATAATACACTTCTTTTCCCTCAAATCCAAATCCTATCTGCAGAGCTATAAGTGCGAAACCGACTGCTGTCGGAACCGAACCTATATTGGCTTTGCAATTCAAATCATGGATGTATAACTATGCATAGTTAGTTCTGTAAATTGAGCACTTTAAACTTGCTAATGATTTTATCTCACAACTACTTGTAGTGGATGTACAAGTTCATCTTTCCCTGTTTTATCAACCAAATGACCATCTTTACTAGAATCTCCTAAACGAAACTGGTCATCATTCTACTGAAACATCAAATTTTCCACTACACAGGGAAACTATTTAGTATTCTGTTCATCACAAATGCTCAAAAAGCAATACAGTTTTCCATTATCAATCCAACAAACAAAAAAATTCCTGATATGTATCATGAATCATAACACAAATATGTCAAACAGCCACCATCTAAGAGAAGAGAATCACCAAGCGAAGTACCTCACAAGTGAAGAATTCCTTTAAACATGATCAATAATCTTATTCTTGTAAGCATGACAATAATCTAATCTAAGCTACACAAATTATCAATCCAAGAGGCAGATCAATAATAATAGAAAAGCTGATGGAAAACATGTCAATTATCAATCTATCGTCTTCCAGTTTCAAAAAGGATAATGGATATGTTATTTGTTCATTTCTCTCTTCATTAGTTTCGTAAGAGTTCAGCCATACACTAACTACTTAAACAACTATCTGCAAATAGAGTTTGGTATATTGTTACTTACTTGATAAGCAAAAGAAGTCATTGGTCATTCAATTGATATGGGTGATGTCATATGCGGGTTATGCGATTGTTGAGCAGCAATGAATTCTTTCATTTTTCTTATTTCTTTCATCTCATCTTCTAAGGTAGACAAGCGATCATTCAAGGATTTGTTTTTCTCATTCAAAGATTTATTTTCCTCTTGAGTTGAACGTAGCTCAGACAGTAATTCAGTCTTTGAAAAAGTGCCACCTCTCATATCCTTTGCCTTTACTCCACCACCAAAGCCAAATACATGGCTACGAGTTTGAGGTCCACAACACTTTTCTACAATCTCTATGCTAGGTAGATATGGCTCAGCTTTTAGTATTTCTTTGATTTGAGCCTGCAAAATATATACAAGTACATTTCAACAAATCCCTTAATAATTTGAAGTAATTTACATATTGAATTTACCAAACGCACATGTTTTTCAATTGCTTCTGGTTCAACAAGCATGTTATCTTTCTTACGAGTCTCAAAGAAAATATTTGCCAAATTTGGCGAATTGCCATCTTTTTCGCCCTTTACATCAAAGAGAAACATGTCAAAGAGCACTTCTTAAATATTTTCTTTAGGAAAGTAATTTTTCGATAATACCTGCTGATAAATAATCTCTCTAATAGGCTTGCTACCAATATGATGATACATCTTTAACTTAGCTCGATTTTCTGCATTTCTATTGCTCCTCGCCTGTATTGTTATGTAAAACTTTAATACCTAAGAAAACTTACCAAGTTAAAAAAGAAGTTTAACATCTAAATATCACGTTGAGTTACAAAATGGATTCTTCGAAAATATGGACTATTAGATCACTAGGCATTCTTCGAAAATATGGACTATTAGATCGCATACCTGAAAACTTTCGGAACAAAAATGTTCCTTAACTAACCACTCCCATTCCTTCTTTTCTACTCCCTTTGGAATATTCTTCAGAGCTTGAACGATTGGCTTATTTTTCACATAAGTAGCATGCAAGTATCCTCTCCATTTGTTCCATAACTCATTCATCCATCCAAATATATGGTCACGATGATCATTCAAGTCAACACTCTCAAATTTATCCTACGATAATTAAAAAGTGAGTTTAAATAAAAAAGGAGAGTGAACATTGTCGGTCAAATATACAAATGTATGTATAAAATTGAGCAAGAAAAAGATGTGCAACAGTGATTAATGTTGGAAATCTAGGAAAAGTAAGTTGTAATACATAGAGTAGGTATATGTATTCATGAATCAGTAAACTAAAACTTATTGCATATATGTTGTAATTAACACTGGATGGCAGTTAAGGTGTGAGTGACTGAGATTTCAGTTCTCGCTTTTAGATATCCATGCTCTTCTTTTTAAATTTCCTAAGGTTTTTGTCTATTTAGATGGCATGAATTCCTTCGGTAAAGACCATTCTAATGGTCTCAGTTTTCATTAACATAGAGCACAAAAAAACTGAATATAAAGACAATGAGGATGTAATTCAAAATTGTTACCGTCACAGGTGCCCACATGTGATCGAACTTCTGTTGCTTAATGTCACTCCACGATGATACTCCCAGCGGACACATATTGCAGTCACGAATAATTTTTCCCAAGTGCCTCTAAAATAGATTGCTATTTGTTCCAACCGTTCGATTATTGTAAAATGTTACTTTCAGCTTCGTTCCAGCTTCAAGTGATGCAACTTCTTTACACTTGTTGCTCCCTCGAACTCTTTTTACCTTTCTAGGATTAGATGATCCTACAGTAGTATAATTTAGTAGAACTGTAGCAATAAAATTTAATCTTACAGATTGATAGTGCATGGATTCGTAAATCTTCTTACCTGTTTCAATTGTTTGGGAGGGCTGCATAACTTGATCAGTAGAACTAGGGGATTTGGTTTGTGTGTACTCTTTCTCAAGGACCAGGGTATTCTTATCGATTGATGGCAATCCTCTACTAGATTTCAGATTATTTTCAGAAACTCCTAAAGATGAGCAGAAAGATCAAGGTGTTTATTTTCTGTTATATATGGAATAAAAAAACAACAGATTTTTAAAAAAACCTAGTTGTTTCAACTTCTTTGGTACATTGCTTTACTTGATTAGTAAATGAATGAAAGGGAGTAGAAACTTGACTAGAAGACATGGTGGAGTTTTTATGTCCTGTTCCTTGTCCCTTACCAATAGCACCTCCATAAAACAAATCACTACTATTTGAATACAATTTCACCGTGACTATTTGACAAAGTATTGTATTTACATTACAAGGAATATGGATAAATTAGCAAAAAGGACACAAGTCATGAAAAAACATACTTGTTTCAACATCATTGATGTATTGCTTAGCTTGTTTGGCAGATGGATGAAATGAAGTATTAACTTGCATATACTCTTTCTCAAGAGACATGGACTTCTCATTTATCGCTCCCTTTTCATGACTAGAAGACATTGGGACGTTGGTAAGATGTTGTTGTCGTCCCTTCTCAATAGCACCTGGAGAAAAGTAACACTCATCGATAAATTGATATAAGATAATAGATTGACGAGAGGATATGTATATACTGTAAAGAGAGATCAGAAAGATATATATGCAATTAAGAACTCAACATATATTCAAAAGCTTACTTGTTTCAACTTCTTGGATGTATTGCTTAACAAGATCACTAGATTGAAAAACTAAACTCTTAGCTGGAAATTTTCCTTAAACTCTTAGCTGGAAATTTTCCTTTTGATGTCAAAGATTTAAGCCCTCGTCCTCTTCCTCTTCCAATTGCCCCAGGTGCAACAAATGAGTATCTGATAGTACTCTTTATAATTGATCCATCCTCATTTTCAGTTTTCATATTGAACCTGCAAAATAGCCAAAAGTATAAGAAAACTTTTTATCTAGTAAACTGAAGAACAGAATATAATTAGTCTTTCAGATAGTTACCAGAGAACGAAAGAATACAATCAAAGTAATCAAGAATAGAACTTTTTAACATTAAGTTATTATCAAGAATCAAAAGGAGAAAGCAATCTCGTGACCCCCTCCTCCCAAACAAGAATCATGTGCGACAATATATTGTAGTAATAAAAGAAATCATGTCAGTCAGTTCATAAAAGATACTTAACCTCATCGATCTGTTGTTTTTTGTTTCTTTTGTGAAGGACTTTCTAAGTCAACCACAACATCTTCATCATCCATTTGTTTCCCCATCTCATAGGAATCACGAGGTTGAGTCTTCCTCACTACATGCCAACCTCTGTTGGAATTATCACTAGCATAAAACACTTGAGATGCTTGGTTCGCTAAAACAAATGGCTCATTTGTTTTCAAAAATCTACTCGGATTCACACTCACGAAGTCATACTGATCTCTTTTAATTCCTTTTATTTTGTCATACACATCAAACCAGTTACAACGGAACAAAATCACTCTTCTATCTGAGATAAATTGCAATTCAATCACATCAGTTAAAATTCCATAGTAATCAACATTCTCACTATTTTTATCATTCTCGCCAACTACAACAACACCACAATTTTGAGTCCTTAACATTTGATCATGATCTTCCACATGAAATCTATATCCATTAACAATGTAGCCATTAGAATGTGTTGAATATTTAGTAGGACCACGTGAAAGTGAGAGAAGATCTTCCATGAGCCGACTATTATCTGTTTTATGCAATTGTGCAACCTAGAAACAAGATAACATTGAATAGTTCAGAACGATTAGTAAAAATTTAAAATATTGAATCTATTGTTTATATATTTCTCACCCTATCTTTAAACCATTCAATAAATTCTCGGTCCCATTCTGCATCTGACAAGTTTTGAGCATTATCTATATGATTTTGTGCAAACTCTCTACAAAATTGAGGTTAAACATAAATTTTGTGTAGAGACGATATCACCTTAAAGGAAATAAGAAATATAAGACGATATAAACAAACTCTCTATACTCAAGATATGGTATGACTTCATCACAATTCTTTAGAATGTATATATGTGCTTGTTCCAACTCATTAGCTTCAAGCTCACATGGAACTTTAGCTCCCAAAATTTTTCCAGGTGGACAAAATATAGATAAACCCCCATTTGATGTTTTTAAGCCCCCATCATAATTTCTTTCAGGCCGATTGAATTTTGTGTCAATTCTATGCAGATACCTTGAACATAAGGTCATGCATTCATTTGCAATGTAGCCCTCTGCAATAGAACCTTCTGGACATGCCCTATTACCAATGAGAGATTTCAAAAAAAATAAACACCGCTCAATAGGATACATCCACCGATAATGAATAGGTCCAGCAATCTCAGCTTCACCAGATAAATGAATAGGCAAGTGCACCATGACATAAAAAAAAGAAGGAGGGAAGACCTTTTCTAACTTGCAAAGTATTATGGGAATTTGTGCTTCAATATGTTTCAAGTCATCAATCCTCAACTCTTTTGTTCCAAGAACACAAAAAAAAATAGATAACTGAATAAGAGGTTCACACACTTCTTTGGACAACATACCACGAAGAGCAAGAGGGAGTATATGTTGCAAAAGAACATGACAATCATGACTCTTTAATCCAGATATCTTGTGATCTTTCAAGTTTACACATTGAGAAATATTAGATGAAAACCCATCAGGGACCTTTAAATTCTTCAAGAAAAGACATAACTTGTGCTTATCTTTAGGTGACAATGTGTAGCACGCAGTTGGAACTTCAACCTTCTCCCCTCTTTGGATAGGGTGCAATTCTGGCCTAATGTTCATTTCCTTCTAGTCTAACCGAGTGTTAATTGTGTCCTTTGTCTTTCCTTTTACATTCATGATTGTCCCCATAATATTATCACATATATTTTTCTCAATATGCATGACATCCAAATTATGTCGCAACAAGAGAGATTTCCAATATGGAAGTTCAAAAAAGATACTTTTCTTGTTCCAATTATCCTTCCTCTTTTCATGTGATATCTTCCTCTTTTTCTTAGGATCCTTTGTTAATGGTTGCCCTTCAAGATCTTGCACTTGATTAAGTATATCAATTCCAGAACATGTTTTCGGTGGGAGCCTTTTCTCTATTGTATCATCAAATGACTTCTTGTCATTCCTCCATCTGTGATCTTTGGGAAGGTAACGTCGATGACCCATAAAACATTGTTTCTTACAATTAGTCAATCGAATTGAGGAAGTGACTTTATTACAAGATGGACATGCCAATTTTCCTTTTGTACTCCATCCTGATAAATTTCCATATGCTGGAAAGTCATTGATAGTCCATAACAAAGAAGCATGCAACTTAAAATTTTGTTTAGTTGATGCATCAAAGGTCTCAATACCAACTTCCCACAACTCCTTCAATTCCTCTATTAGAGGTTGAAGATATGTATCAATTGCATCTCCAGGACCATTTGGACCAGGAATGAGCATTGACAAGATAAAATTTTCCTGTTTCATACACAACCAAGGTGGTAAATTATAAGGAATAAGAACCACAGGCCAAATGCTATGTGAGCTTTTTGAATTGCGAAATGGCTGAAATCCATCACTAGCAAGTCCAAGTCGAACATTACGGGGCTCAATTGCAAAAGAAGGATGAAGTTCATCGAATGACTTCCATGCCATTGAATCAGCTGGGTGCCTCATTATTCCATCATTAATTCTTTCATCCTTATGCCATGTCATTAGAGAAGATGTCTTTGTAGACATAAACAACCTTTGAAGCCTAGCCTTTAATGGAAAATAACGCAAACTCTTTGAGGCTATCTTTTTACCTTTTTTATTCCTTGTTTCCCCGGTATGTTTATTCATTTTCCATCTGGATGCACCAAAAATTTTGCAAGAATCAAGTAAGATATCATCCTTCCAATATAACATGCAATCATTAGTACAAGCATCAATTTTGTTGTAAGAAAGCCCAAGATCTCGAATAATCTTCTTTGCCTCATAATATGAATTTGGCAAATCAGCCCCATTAGGTAGTAACTCCTCTTTTAACATTTTTAATAACATGGTAAATGACTCATTACTCCAACGACCCATACTTTTGATGTGAAGCAATTTAATCAAAGATGAAAGCTTTGAAGCCTTTGAATTTTGGTATAATGGCTGCTCCAAATCGTTCAATAGGTTGTAAAATCTTTTAGCTTCAACATTTGGCTCCTCCTCAACTACATCTTCATAACCAGCGTGGGTAGCTGCTTCATCAACATTAGGAAATAAATTTTTCAACAATTCATGTACTTCCTCTTCACTCTCATAACCTTCTACTTCATCATCATTTTCATCGTCAGAGTTTGACACTAGCTCACCTAAATGTTCTCCGTGGTGATACCAGAAAGTATAATTTTGAATTATTCCATATACTTTCAAGTGTGTATCAATCGTCTCACGAGTTCCTAATGTTGTATTACAACATTTGTAACATGGACATCGTATTTCAGCCTCTTTTCCTGATCTCTGAAAAGCATAATCCAAAAACTTTTGCACACCATTTAAATAGGCTTGGTCGACCCGATTATCAAGTGAAAGTTGCATCCATTGCTTACAAGGTGCCATAACCTTGGAGAATACATTAAAAAGATTAAGAAAATATGAACAATAAGAAAAAGCGTAATATGCGCACAACATGTGATTCTATAACTAGTACATTAAGGAAAAGCGTAATATGCGCACAACATGTGATTATATCAGTTTTAATAAATATTAGCTTTAATAGGTAAAAAAATAGTTCACTTTTAATTTAGAAAACAGTAGTTCAGTGATCTGTTTCTTTAGGAAAAGTCATTTCTCAGTTTTCCAAGTGAACTATTGTTTCAGAATCAAACAAAACTATCATTTTTCATTTTCAGTAGTAACATACAACAATCAGCTTTCTCACTTGCTTTGTTAGGCTTAAAAGCTTAGCAACCATTCACTTGTAATTCATAATGAATTTCTCAACTTGAACACAACTCTCTCGATATTGTTATTGTTTTAGCTCGTCTAGTTGTTAGTACCTCTTTTCAAATTTAGTTCATTGTTCTAAACCTTTAGGAACACTTAGTTCTTTAAGGATAGATCCCCTTCATTTTTGGGATCATAACACACTATAAAACTGAATCTTTTTTACAAATAATAATCAGCAACTAGTGTTAGCGAACAAAAGCAACTTAAACAAGAAAAGTTATAACTCGAACAAAACAAACAACAAATCGGCTTTATAGAAAGAAACAAATTAACTGGCAGAAGTGGAGTAATACCTGAGATTCAAGTGAATATAAGATAAAGATTTTGTTGAGATCGGTGCTTGGCAGACCTGTGCTTTCTTTGTTCTGAAAAAAAACACAAATGAAACACTGAAATGAAGTTGTTGCGTCTGCTACTAGGCAGACCTGTGCTTTCTCTATTTTGAGAAAACAATGATTTTCAGTTGAGAGCTACTCTTAGATTTAGAGAAGAAAAAAACAACTCGCAAAAGACGATAAATAACTGAGATACAAGTATACAAAAATAAGAGAACCAGTTAGAAAAAAAAATGGATTAATGTTTTAAAAAAGTGTTAGAATGTCTCTTCTTGAAACATACAGCAATCAGCTTACATCTTTATTAGTTTTAGAATCAAACAAAACTATCATTTTTTCTCTTTTCCAGTAGTACAATAATCAGCTTTCTCACTTGCTCTGTTAGGCTTAAAAGCTTAGCAACAATTCACTTGTAATTCATAATGGATTTCTCAACTTGAACACAAGTCTCTCGATATTGATATTGTTTTAGCTCGTCTACTTGTTAGTGCCTCTTTTCAAGTTTAGTTCATTGTTCTAAACCTTTAGGAACACTTAGTTCTTTAAGGATAACACACTATAAAACTTAATCTTTTTTACAAATAATGATCAGCAGCTAGTGTGAACGAACAAAAGTAACTTAAACAAGAAGAGTTATGACTCGAACAAAACAAACAACAAATCAGCTAAATAGAAAGAAACAAATTAACTGGCAGAAGTGGAGTAATACCTGAGATTCGAGTGAATAGAAGATAGAGATTGAGTTGAGATCGGTGCTTGAAAGACCTGTGCTTTCTTTGTTCTGAAAAAACACAGATGAAGCACTGAAACCAAGCTATTGCGTCTGCTTCTAGGAAGACCTGTGCTTTCTCTATTTTGAGAAAACAAAGCTTTTCAGTTGAGAGCTACTCTTAGATTTAGAGAAGAAAAAAACTATTCGCTAAAGATGAGAAATAACTGAGATACAAGTAGACTTAAATAAGAGAACAAGTTAGAAAAAAATGGATTAATGTTTTATGAAACTGCTGGAATGTATCTTCTTGAAAGATATCATGTTTTCCAAATTTCAGACCCAAAAGAAATCACATTTTCAACCTTCTATGTGCATCACCACATGAGGTCATTTGCATCAATTCTATTTCAATTTACATCTTTTATTACTTTCAGAATCAAACAAAACTATCATTTTTCACTTTTCCAGTAGTAACATACAACGATCAGCTTTCTCACTTGCTCTGTTAGGCTTAAAATCTTAACAACAATTCACTTGTAATTTATAATAGATTTCTGAACTTGAACACAACTCTCTCGATATTGATATTGTTTTAGCTCGTCTAGTTGTTAGTGCCTCTTTTCATGTTTAGTTCATTGTTCTAAGCCTTTAGGAATACTTAGTTCTTTAAGGATAGATCCCCTTCTTTTTTGGGATCACAACACACTATAAAACTGAATATTTTTAAAAAAATAATGATCAGCAACTACTGTGAGCGAACAAAAGTAAATTAAACAAGAAGATTTATAACTTGAACAACACAAACAACAAATCATCTTTGTAGAAGGAAACAAATAAACTGGAAGAAGTGTAGTAATACCTCTGCTTTTTTTGTTCTGAAAAAATACAGAGGAACGACTGAAACCAAGTTGTTGGGTCTACTTCTACAGATCCTGTGCTTTCTCTATTTTGAGAAAACAAATATTTTCAGTTGAGAGCTGCTCTTAGATCGCTGTATTGTGAAGATCGTTGTTAGGAAAAATCGCTGCTAGGGTTGTTCTATTTCACGATAAGTTTTGAGAAACATAGTGTATTTTATTTTATGTTTTCCTTTTAGAATTTTAATCAGTAATGGACATTTTGGCGCCTAGTTTTGGTGAAAATAGATTTTTTTATTATATTTCAGTACTTTCCCGCCTTTGTAAATATCTTAAAACCCCTAAATTTTAAATTGGGACCAGTTTATACTTTCTCTAGAGACCACATTTAGTACCTTCACAATAACACAAGAAATTAAAGACCGGATTAAAATCTCGTCCCAATACATGCACCTTTAAAGATGGGTTTATTAACTCGTCCCTAAATATTGGTCTTAAATAAAGCTTTTTCTTGTAGTGTTGAGTGTTCATGAGTATAGTTTGAAGTTCACCCAACTATCCCGCTATGCTCCAGAGAAGGTTGCGGATATGAGAAATAAAATGAGTTTGTTTGTTGCTGGGCTGTCTCGGTTGTCGAGTAAGGAAGGTAGGGATGCAATACTTATCGGGGACATGGACATATCGAGGTTGATGGTCTATGTGCAGCAAGTTGAGGAAGAAAAGCTGAGGGACAGAGAAGAGTTCAGAAATAAGAGAGCTAAGACCGGTAAAGAGTTCGGGCAACAAAAAGGTAATGCGAACCGTTCATCCTTTCAACAAAGGCAAAGGGGACCTGCTCCATCAGTTGTTAGTGCACCTGCACCCAGAAATAAAAGTGAGTACGCGGGACAGAATTCGCAGAACTTCAGAGCTGGACCTGCACAGTCTCAAAATAGTATAGCACAAGGAAGTAACCGGGGTCTTGCATGTGCTAGGTGTGGTAGAGTCCATCCAGGGAAGTGTCGTCAAGGCCAGACAGGTTGCTTCAAATGTGGACAAGAGGGTCACTTCATGAAGGAGTGCCCAAAGAACAAGCAAGGTAGTGGAAATCTGGGCAGTAGGGCCCAATCTTCATCAGTTGCTCCCCCAGACAGGACGGCACCTAGATGAGCTACTTCTAGTACCGGTGGAGGAGTAAATCGCCTCTATGCCATCACCAGTCGCCATGAGCAAGAGAATTCTCCGAATGTTGTCACTGGTATGATCAAAGTCTTTACTTTTGATGTGTATGCTTTGCTAGACCCAGGAGCAAGTTTATCTTTTGTAACTCCTCATGTTGCAAATAAGTTTGATGTTCTTCCGAAAAGACTTTGTGAACCCTTCTGTGTTTCTACACCTGTTGAGGAGTCTATTCTAGCAGAAAGATTTTATCGTGATTGTCCTGTTTCTATCAATCACAAAAGTACCATGGCTGATATGGTTGAGTTACACATGGTAGATTTCGATGTCATTCTAGGTATGGATTGGCTTCATGCCTGCTATGCATCTTTAGATTGTAGAACTCGAGTGGTCAAGTTTCAGTTTCCGAGTGAGCCAGTCTTAGAGTGGAGTAGTAGTTCAGCAGTGCCTAAGGGTCGTTTCATTTTGTATCTTAAGGCAAGAAAGTTAGTTTCGAAGGGTTGTGTCTATCACTTAGTCCGAGTTCATGACTCTAGTGTTGAGATACCTCATTTTCAGTCAGTTCCTATAGTAAGAGAGTTTCTAGAAGTTTTTCCTGATGATCTACCCGGAATTCCTCCTGAGAGAGAGATAGATTTCAACATAGATCTCATTCCAGATACTCGTCCTATCTCTATTCCGCCACATAGAATGGCACCAGCAGAGTTGAAAGAGCAGTTGAAAGATCTCCTAGAAAAGGGTTTCATTCGACCAAGTGTTTCACCTTGGGGTGCTCCGGTCTTGTTTGTGAGAAAGAAAGATGGTTCCCTTAGGATGTGTATAGATTACCGCCAGTTGAATAAGGTTACCATCAAGAATAAGTACCCTCTTCCGAGGATTGATGATCTTTTCGATCAGCTTCAGGGTGCCACTTGTTTTTCGAAGATTGACCTCAGATCAGGCTATCACCAGTTAAGAGTGAGGGAATGTGATATTCCAAAGACAACATTCAGGACTAGATATGGTCATTACGAGTTTTTGGTCATGCCTTTTGGTTTGACCAATGCACCGGCAGCTTTCATGGACTTGATGAATAGAGTCTTCAAACCTTATTTAGATATGTTTGTTATTGTCTTTATTGATGACATACTAATCTATTCAAGGAATGAAGAATATCATGCTAGTCATCTCAGAATAGTTCTTCAGACTTTGAAAGATAAGGAGTTGTATGCCAAGTTCTCTAAGTGTGAGTTTTGGCTTAAGTCTGTGTCATTCCTAGGCCACATTGTGTCCGGGGATGGAATTAAAGTTGATACTCGGAAAATTGAGGCAGTGCAGAATTGGCTTAGACCCACATCTCCAACTGAAATTATGAGTTTCTTGGGATTAGCTAGCTATTATAGGAGGTTTGTAGAGGGGTTCTCGTCTATTGCATCTCTTTTGACGAAGTTGACTCAGAAGGCAGTGAAATTTCAATGGTCGGAAGCTTGTGAGAAAAGCTTTCAGGAATTGAAAAAGAGATTAATTACAGCTCCAGTATTGACGTTACCAGAAGGTATTCAAGGTCTTGTGGTGTATTGTGATGCATCTAGAATTGGTTTGGGTTGTGTCTTAATGCAGAATGGCAAGGTTATAGCTTATGCCTCCAGACAGTTGAAAGTTCATGAGAAGAATTACCCAACCCATGACTTAGAGTTGGCTGCTGTAGTATTTGCTTTGAAAATATGGTGTCACTACTTGTATGGTGTGCATGTCGACATATTCACTGATCACAAGAGCCTTCAATATGTGCTTACTCAGAAAGAGCTTAATCTCAGACAGAGGAGGTGGTTAGAATTACTCAAGGACTATGACCTTAGTATTATTTACCACCCAAGTAAGGCTAATATTGTTGCTGATTCTTTGAGCAGGTTGTCTATGGGTAGCACCGCCCGTATTTAAGAAGGAAGGAGAGAGTTAGCAAAAGATGTGCATAGACTGGCATGCCTGGGAGTCAGACTTTCAGATTCCGCAGAAGGAGGAATAGCGATGGTGAATGGGACCAAGTCATCACTAGTGTCAGAAGTGAAAGAGAAGCAAGAGCAAGATCCCATTTTGCTTGAGTTGAAGGCAAATGTCCAAAAGCAAAGAGTATTGGCTTTTGAACGAGGGGGAGATGATGTATTGAGATATCAAGGTAGATTGTGCGTCCCTATGGTAGATGGACTCCAAGAGAGGATTATGGAGGAAGCTCATAGCTCCAGATATTCCATTCATCCGGGTTCCACGAAAATGTATCATGACTTGAGAGAAGTGTATTGGTGGAATGGCATGAAGAAGGGCATTGCAGAGTTTGTTGCTAAGTGTCCAAATTGCCAACAAGTGAAAGTTGAACACCAAAGGCCCGGTGGTTTAACTCAGAGGATAGAACTTCCGGAATGGAAGTGGGAGATGATCAATATGGATTTCATCACAGGGTTGCCAAGGTCTCGCAGACAACATGATTCTATTTGGGTGATTGTTAACAGAATGACAAAGTCAACTCATTTTCTACCGGCAAAGACAACCCTTTCAGCAGAAGATTATGCCAAGTTATATATTCAAGAGATAGTGAGACTTCATGGAGTCCCAATCTCCATTATTTCAGATAGAGGTGCACAGTTTACTGTACAGTTCTAGAAATCTTTTCAGAAAGGCTTGGGTTCAAAGGTGAACTTGAGTACTGCTTTTCATCCTCAGACTGATGGGCAAGCCGAGCGTACTATTCAGACTTTAGAAGATATATTGAGAGCTTGTGTGATCGATTTCAAAGGCAATTGGGATGATCACCTACCTCTCATTGAGTTTGCCTACAATAACAGTTATCACTCTAGCATGCAGATGGCTCCATATGAAGCTCTTTATGGGAGAAGATGTAGATCTCCTATTGGATGGTTTGAAGTTGGTGAAGTACAGTTGATAGGACCAGATTTAGTTCACCAAGCTATGGAGAAGGTGAAAGTGATTCAAGGGAGGTTGAAAACGGCACAGAGTCGCCAAAAATCCTACACTGATGTTAGGAGAAGGGAGTTAGAGTTTGAAATAGACGATTGGGTTTATTTGAAGGTTTCACTCATGAAGGGGGTTATGAGGTTTGGTAAGAAGGGGAAGCTTAGTCCCCGGTATATTGGACCTTACCGAATAGCTAAGAGGATTGGCAGCGTTGCTTATGAGTTGGAGTTACCACAGGAACTAGAAGCGGTTCATCCAGTTTTTCACATCTCCATGTTGAAGAAGTGCATAGGCGATCCTTCATTGATCCTACCAACTGAAAGTATTAGGATCAAGGATAACTTATCTTATGATGAGGTGCCTGTTCAGATTCTAGATCGTCAAGTTCGTAGGTTGAGAACGAAAGATGTAGCCTCAGTCAAGGTCCTTTGGAGGAACCAATTTGTTGAGGAAGCTACTTGGGAAGCCGAAGAGGACATGAAGAAGAGATATCCACATCTCTTTGAATCCGGAGGAAATGCAGATTAAGGTACTAATTTCCTTCTTAATGCTCTTTTAACTATAATGAGCATGTTGTGGTTGTTGTTGTGTTTGCATGGTTGTTTGTTGGGTGTTGAGTTGATGTTACACCTTTAGCCTTCTAAGAGTAACCTCATTCGAGGACGAATGTTCCCAAGGGGGAGATATTGCAACCTCCTACAATTTGAAATAGCTTTGAAGAGGCTTAGAATCAGAAATAGTCATTTTTGGAAAAAAAATTCAAAAAGCTGAAAATTTGGCAAAGTGTGGGAAATCAGTGAGTTTTGTCCAACTTTGAGCAGTCATAACTCCTAGCTCAGGATGAGTTAGGAGTAGTTCCAGTTATGATTGTGAAGCTTGTGGAATGATCTTTCCAACGCCACCGAGTTTGCTCAATTCCGAGTTCGTATGAGCAAGTTATGCCCTTTGAAAGTTGGGCAATTGGCAGGGAATCCGTCCGGAAATTTTAAGGGCATTTTGGTCTTTTCCCTAGCCATTTCTTTTGGGATTATATTGTTGTGTTAGGCTGATCTTTGGATCATTTTGTCCCATTTTAAAAGAGAAAGAGTTAGGGTTCTTGAGTGAAGAAGAGAAGAAGAAAGAGAAGAAGGAGAAGAAGAAGAGAAGAAAGAGGAGATCAACAAGTTTCCGCCAAAGATCGTCGTGGATATCGTCGGGGGTGATCCCTATCAAGGTATGTGAGTTCTTAGTGTGGATTGATTCTTTCCCTTAAACACCAAACTCATTTTATTATTTTGAGAAAAGATTGAATATGTTGTTGAAGTTGTTGGGTTGTGTTGTTGATGTTGTGGTTGTGTTGGTTGAAGTTTGTGGTTGTGATTGTTGAAGTTTCTTGTTGGTTTGGTGCATGTTCCCAGATGGAATTATGAGTTGAATCTAGTGTATATTGAGGGTTTTTAATGATTCTAAGTGATTGGGGAAGAAACCATTCGATTTTAGGTGAAATAGGGTGAGAAAACGAGAAAATGAACTTGCTGAAATTTCTGGGTTGGGGGCCTGGCGCGATGCGCCTGCCAGAGCGCCCCAAACACACCTCTGAAATTTTAGGGCTGGCGCTCCGCGCCTTGCAGAGCGCCAAGGACGCCAAGATTTCTCTTTTATCCCCCACTTTCTCATGCATGTTCCATGGTATTGTACCTATGTTTCATAGTTGTTTCCGGCACTCCAAAGTACGTCTAAACATCAAGAATCCCTCCATAAACATGTGATCATATACCTTGAATCCATAGTTCAATTCAAGGCAAGTTAGGATCGAAGTTAAGGGAAGTTAGAGTCAAGTCAAGAAAAGTTAAGAAGTAAGTCCAAGCAAGTCCTCAAAGCTTTTCAAGAGCATAAAGTCAAGTCCATTTCTCGAAAGTTATTAGGGAACTATGTATTTCCCAAAGAGGATTTCTAAATGTTTTTACATTTGAGTAAGAAAGGAACATCGATTCCAAGTGAGCCTTCGGGCAAAGTTTTGAGTAATTATCTCAACTAAAGAAGGATGTGTTTAAAACACTTATGAGCTAAAGTATTTTTGGGAGTAGTATCGAGCACCGAATTGGGGACGCGAGTTCATATTAACTGAACTCTCCATAAGAACCATGTAGCCAACATGGGAGTTAACGGGTCATACTGTTTAGATGAATCCGTAAAGTTAAGCTAGTGGATCCACTTAGTAAAGTTAGCTTCCTATATCACGGCAAGGTGTTGTGTCGTAATTTAACTATCTCTAGAAAAATCACCTTTTGAAATGCTCTAAGTATAAAACAATTTGAGAAATACTTAGAAAGAGTCGTCACTTAATTTTTTAAAGAAATTAAGAAAACTTATAATTTTCAAAGATTTAAACAGAAAAAATCATTTGAAAATACCAAAGAGGATCCGGGGTTCAATTTACACTTCGAGAAGGGTTTAAGCATTCGAAGTGTCCGCTAACATGCGGTTGACCTACGACTTGACTAAAATATATTTGACTATTTTTAGAAAAAAATAAAAAATAATTTAACATAAAAAAAATAAAATAACTTATAATATATTTGATTAAGAAAATAATTAAATAAATGACGCATTTTATTTCATTTTTTTTTTAGAAGAAGGGATCCAAAATGATACATTTGAATCGAAATATAAGTGATTAGAATATTAATAAAAGTAGATTAATTAGAATTTATTTAATTCATTTTTAAATAACTTGAACCAATTTAATACATTAAAGCATGAAAATCATTTTAAATTAATTGAAGAATAAAAGTTTTGACTAACCCTCTTGAGAAAATGACTAAGTAAGTGTGTATACTAATATTTTACATTATTAGATTAGCTTTGAAAAAAAATAGTTAAACAAAGAGCAAATTTTTTTTTTTTTTTTTTAAAGAAAATGGGACCTTAATTGAAACATTTGAATTAGAGACAAGTAATTAGAATTTTAACGAAACTAAATTAATTGGTTTCTATTTGAGTCATTTTTGGTTTATGAAAAAAACTATTTTAAACTAAATAAAAATTTTGTTTGACTAAAGATTATAAATGAAAATGCAAGAGTTGATAAAATGAGATTTGTTAGAAATACAACAACACAGAGAAATAGTTCGTCTTTTGGGGAATTCAACTAAGTTAATTTACAATTATAAAGTTAGAGTTGAACAACAAACAATAAATAATCACAATTAAATAATTAAAGGTAAAGGAGAAATGAATTTGGGCCCCCTTTCTGGGCCAATTTTGCTGAAAATTTTGGCCTTTAAACCAATCCCATTTTGCATATACACCGGTTGTATATCAGTGTATATCGGTCGTTTCTTAGCCCTTTTTCCTATATATCAACCCATATACTGGCTGTATACAGTTTGCTTGGACGTCTCCAACCTGTATCTCGTTTTTTGGCCACATATTTGTTATACTGAACCTGTATATCAGCATATAATGCTGTATACAGCATGTATACAACCCACTTTTTTGGGCTTTTTGAGACCTCCAACCAGTCCTTAACCCCTGTAAAAATTCGCTTAAGGCTGACTCG
>JAJOOE010001694.1:0-24605 GCA_036250405.1 Solanum raphanifolium
TTAAATTATGGAAATTTTCCATGGGAATCAAATTATGGAAATTCCATAGAAACCAAATTATGGCAAGTTTTCATAAGAATCAAATTATGAAAATTTTCTAAAGAAGTCGAGTTATGGAAATCTCATAGAAATCAAATTATGGTAAGGTTTTCTCGAAAACTACATGGGGAGTAAAAAAAAATGCCCCTAAGGAGAATAGACCCGCGTAATGAGAATTTGAATTCCTTGTGTTTTATTCAAGTGATTGAGCAAAGTTGAAAAAAAAAAAACTACCGGCAGGGCATTCAACCCCAAAGAAAGCAACGCTTAAAATTTGCGTCGAAATCACAAGCTCTGTATCACCAAGTCAAGCTTGTAGACGCAATCCTTGCTCATTGAATTGGTAGTTGTTTTGTAGTTGATGACCCAAATAAAATTACCAAACTATGAAGAAATGTCATGCGATAAGTCTTCATGAGCTCGAAACACTTCAAGTCGAAAATGAGTTGATAAACAATCGAAAGTCAAATGATCTCTTACAAATTAGAGAATGTTGTCATGAAGACTCCAGTAAATGTTGACATCAACATATCAACATAGTCATTTCTCACGAAGCTTCAAATGTTTCTTGAAAGATCAACTACGAAAAAAAAAACATTTGCTTCACAAATACTTCAAGGCTTGTCTTTACAAGTTCGATAAATCGAGCACCCCAACAAGCCTTGAAGCAGGGGGCATTTGTAGACAGTGAAGTTTTATTGATTAATCCATACTAAATTTGGATTAAATCTTAAATTCATGATACGTTGACCAAGTCAAATTACTGGTTAATAAAGTCGGATTAATATTTAAGTCAAAATGATATGACTTAAATCAAGTCCAAATAACATTTGGGTCAGTCCATTAAATTGACAAGATGAGCCCAACTCATGTTCTTCAGGCCTAAGGGTCAAAATTTCTTGGACCAAAATACCCCTAAAGCCCTAGCTCAAGCCTATATAAAGAGGTCTTCATAAGACCAGAAGATACACACATACATACACGCAGAAATACATAGTTGCTCTTCATTGGTGATCTGCAAGTCTTCCGCATACAAAGAAGTTTTCGCTCCAAGTATTCTGCCAAATCAAGAACATCTGTGGAGAGAAGAATCAGGGGGTTACATATCTTTTTAAGAGATTTTATAAAGATTGTAATCTTCGCATTAATTCAAATACAAATATTATTGTTTGCTTGCTATATATTTTTCTTTTCCTGTTTACTGTATTTCAGGATTGAAACTTTAGATGCTTATAGTCATCATTATCCCTATGATCATCTTCTTCACTTAAACTTGCTGAACAAGTTCCATTGCAACTACTACTGCTTCCTGCAAAATCATTCCCTTCCAACTTGAATCGGAATGACTGTAGTGGTTTATGGAATCATTATTTACTTCATGGTCTGTCGACTTTATCTCTAACTTGTCGATGAATCGGTCCCTCTCATTTTCAATGTTATTTGCCGGAGCATGATTCCTTCCAACATTCCCTTTGTTCGAAAATTCCCAAATTAACAAGCATTAAAAAGATACAAGTATGAAATGCAAATAAATAATATGAATTCATAAATTAAAAGGCAGGAACCTTGTGATAGCCACTGGTCGCGTCGAGCATAAAGCTTGCACTGCTTCAACTTTGCCGAGCGGTTAGCCTGAAATTGAGAATTCTCAGAATTATAACTCATTAACAAGTTTAAATAAATATTATTACTCCAATCACTTATCTAGAATCAATCTGAACAATATATTTTTATTTTTTTTTCAATTGAAAATTACAACAAATAAATCATTTAGTTTGAAAATATCAAAAAAATTTGAAAGAGAAAGTTGAAATTTCGGATAGAAAAGTTACCCTCTTTTTGTTAGAATGTATGCGTCCACCAGTATCAATGGGACCAGGTCCTCAGCACAGTTGAAACTAAAACAATAAAGAACAAGTGCTGAAAAGTAAAGATTGACAAGAGAGTTTACGTGGAAACCTCCTTGCTCAAGGGAGTAAAACCACGACCTGGCCTGCTAGGACTTTTAGAACTGCTTTTCACTAATCTTCTCTAAGCAAAAGTAAAAACCAGTTACAAACCGAGATTAGCCTGCTAATCCCAACTCTAAGTAACACCTCCTATTACTTAGACGAGCTAGAGTAGATACCACACTACGCACTATACTAATCCTATCCTGATTAATATAGATTTTAGAGTAAGAACCAAGTTAACTCTAACTCAGAACTCACAATGATTCACACAAGTTGAAACGTTTCTTATCACAACGAAACGAATCCTACAATGTAAGAACTATTACAAGCAAACAAAATAATAACTGGTACAAGAAGCTCTTGAAGCTATCGATCAGATCCCTTGCTGTTCTTGAAGCTTGAAAAACTTTCTCCCTTTTTAATGAATGAATAATTTGTTGTTTGTTGTTGAATATATATCATGAAGAAATATTATCCAAAGTACAAGCAACCTCCTCGCTTATGATTGGTGAAGTCCTCTGCAGCTTCACCAACTTCCTGACATGGACAACTTTTACAGTTGTACAACACTTTGACAACTGGACAAGTATATATACTCTGCAAAGGACCAGGTCCCTGCACTTTGTGAGGAGATCATCCAAACATCTAGGAACATACACAGTTATCAATTTCCCCCTTTTTGATGATGACAAACAACCTTCATAACTCCTCACGTGATTGAATAAACATTCATTCAAATACACAACAAATTCCCCCTTAGTTCAATACCCCTATTCTTCCACAACCAACTTACAACAAAAACCTTCCCCCTTTTGACATCATTGAAAAGGTGAAGCAGTAAACATATTCAAGTTAAATGCAAGGCAATGAGGTATTCAGGGCCTTGGGCCACACAGAACATGTGTATGTAAGCATAAAGAGAATATTAAACCACACATGAACAGGGCACAAAACAAAAGAGAGCTGCATATCATATATACTGACCACTGTAGTTTGTCATATTAACAAAAAGCCACAAGAGTATGTGATGACAAGGCGGAACTTCAAAAGAAAAGACAGACAACAAGAGAAACAAGACACATTTAGGACGGAGGAGGGGAGGGAGTAAAAGTACGCATCAACAACATCATGCACTCATTTGCACTCTCATGGGCCTGTATCAGTTGCTTGCTTAGGGACTTAATTTCCTCGTTGAGAGAGGCATTTGTCTTCAGCAACTTTGTGTTGTCATCCCTTACCTCTTTGAGCGTTAGCTTGTGACCCTCACTGGTACCAGGTCCCCGGGAAGTGGCCTTCTGCAGTTCAGACTTCAGCCTGGTGATTTCAACCTCCTTATCGCTCAAAATCTTGATGTGATCAGTCACCTCTCTCCTAAGAGTAGCCTGTTGTTCCAAAACATCTGCCACCTGAGATCTGCCCCTAGCCTGTCCCTCAATGCACTCACATTCTAGTAGAGTAGACATAGTGAACATCTGTTTGGTAGTACCAGGTACCCCTTTTCCCATTGGAACTTCAAACTGGTTAAAGACAAAGTTAAGCAAATACCCATAGGGAATCCCGTGCTTAGTATTCTTCCATGTCATTACTCTATGCATATGTTCCAGCATAATTACAGGGAGGCTGATTTCCTCAAGCTCATCAAGCTTTTCCATAAGGAAAAGATCGGCAGCAGAAGCCACTGTTCTTTTCTCAGTCCTGGGCACCATGACTTTGTAAATGAACTCAAACATCAATTGATACTCCCTTTTAAGAAACTTCTTAGGGAGCCCTGCACGCTTGACATCTCCTCGTTTGGTAGCAAGCTTCAAAAAATCACCAGATGGTTTGCATCCCTCAATAGTTTGGACTCCCATTACAGGCACTCCAAGAATAATTCCCAGAGTTTCTTCATCAAGATGAATCTCCACATTCCCAACAGTAGTTGTGATTCCACCTCCTTCTAGTAGTTCCATTTTATAGAAGAACTCATGCACTTCATGTTCGTGTAAGTATGGAACTGGTGGTTAAAATAAATGATTCCAGCCTTGAATGGTAATAACATCAACCAAATTTCCCATACCAAACTGTGTTAGAATGCCAGGGTCAAAGACTCTACCATTCAAGACCTTTTGTTGCTCCATTTTCTCTACCCAGTCTTTTCTGGTCAAGTCCTTCTCTTCGATTTGATTTTTAACCTTGGGACTAGGTCCTTTTACGGTTTGTTCCTCTAACTACTTTCTTCCTTTTTCTCCCTTTGCACGAGATTTCTGCTTGTTAACCTTCACACTCTTTGTAGGAGATTTCTATTCCCCTTTTTGATTTCCTTTTGTTTTAATCCCTTCTTCCTCAACTTTTCTCCTCTTTTTTGCCACATACTTAACAACTTCTTCAGATTCAGTTTCACTATTCTCAATAGACAAGGGAGTAGAGGCAGGCTGTTCAGGTTTAAGCCCTTCTCTTCTCCTCTTCCTACTTCTTTCCGTGTGGGAATTGATTGCAACAATAGCACTTCCCATAACCTTTTGTGCTTCGCTCCTTGTAACGTACTTCCTTTTGTCCCCTTTAGAGAGAGACATTACCAACTTTCCCTTCCCCTTTCTCTGTTGCTCCTTTTCTCGTTCAACAGATTTTTCAACAATGTCAACCTCAGATGTACCTTTAACTGCTTCCAACTCAGAAACATTCATTTGAGATTGGTTTGCTCTATGCATTCCCCTAGAGCGCCATTTTAATGGAATCTCTTCTTATTCTTCCTTATCGCTTCCAACATCAAATGATTTTGGAGTTTGGTAAAAAGTAGGCTCACTTTTGGGAGGGACCTGATCTGGTGACTCTAATTCATATTCCAGAGAAGTGGGTGGAACATCACCTCATAAAGAGGCTAAGCTTTGAACAGCCACCAGTTCAGCACCAGCAGTTAGGATACAAGATTCAGGACCTTTTCCTTCAAGTAGGTCCCCTTCAAACACTCTCTCAGATATGGTTGATGACACTTCCAGGGAATCAATGTTAGTTTCTTCCGTAAAAAGACCCTCATTAGGTTTTGCCACAGACTGTGCCTTTGAATTTGGGGATTTGTCACCAGATAGAACCAGAGTAGGACAGTAAACTAACATATTTCTGGAGTGACGAACAGGGTTGACCAAGATGTCGGCCGCCGGGGAGATGTATTCATCCATTTCTCCAACACCACAGACTGGGTGGACGGAGATTCTTCAGGAGGGGGAACGGAGAAGTTGAATGAACTAGGGTTTTCAACTTCTTGGGAGATGGATATTTTCGAAGAAGACTCAGTGACAGACATGTTTGAAGAGAGGAGGAAAACAGAACTTGGAGAGAAATTTAGAGATTTTTGGGAGAAGTTTTATGATTTTTAGTTTTAGAAGAGGAGAGGGAAGCTAAATAGTAACCCTTCAAGAGAGATTTAAGTTTAAAAGGTATCGGGTCCCAAAAGAGGTGACCCTTGGTATTAAAAATGACAAGACGTTTTGAAACTGATACGATGAATTGGAGAGTGACATGTGGCAGTGATGTTGACATTTAGACAGTGTAGTATACTTGATACTCACCTCATGAGGACCAGGTCCTCCTTTCAGTTTGTAACTCTGCTTGTGTGATTAAACCTTCCGCTCAGCTAAACACACCATGAGTATACACCTGCAATAAGGTACCAGAAATGAATTCTTTTATGACAAGCAGTAAAACAAGTATAGATACCTGCCCTCCTTAACATAATCAATAAGAAGGATTTCTTTGTGCAAATCTGTCGAGGGGTCAGGTGATTTTGTGCATCCCTAGCCTCATCCTGTTTTTGATGAAGAATTCTTTACTTAATGGTTTTGTAAAGATATCAGCCAACTGGTCTTCAGTTTTGCAAAACCTCATCACCACATTCTGCTTTTCAACATTGTCCCTCAAAAAGTGATGTCTCACATCTATATGTTTTGTCCTCTTATGCTGGACAGGATTCTTGGCCATATTCATGGCACTGGTGTTATCACAGATGAGAGGAATGGTGTCTGAAAGTACACCAAAGTCTTCTAGCTGCTGCTTGATCCATAATAGTTGTGCACAACATGATGCAACAGCCACATACTCTGCCTCTGCAGTAGACAATGCCACATAATTCTGCTTCTTTGTTCCCCATGAAATCAAAGCTGATCCCAGGAAGTGTGCCATGCCTGATGTGCTTTTTCGATCAATAAGAAAACCTGCATAATCAGTATCAACATAACCTATAAGATCAAAAGAGTCATCAGTAGGGTAGAAGAGGACCAGGTCCTGAGTTCCCTTCAAGTATCTCAGGAAACGTTTGGCAGCTTTCAGGTGAGACTCCTTTGGTGCTGCTTGAAATCTTGCACACATCCCTACACTGAACACTATATCTGGCCTGTTTGCAGTGAGGTAGAGGAGTGACCCAATAATTCCCCTATACATGGTCTGATTGACCTCCATCTCTACCAAGTTTCACACTTGTGCTCATAGGAGTATCTAACACCTTTGCCTCAAGACGATTAAATTTCTTGAGCAACTCTTTGATATACTTCTCTTGGCATATTGAAATACCTTGAGAGGTTTGTTTGATCTGGAAGCCTAGGAAGAAAGCGAGTTCTCCTATCATACTCATTTCAAACTCACTGCTCATCAGATCAGCGAATTCCTTGCAAAGTAAATCTGTAGTGGCTCCAAAGATGATATCATCCACATAAACCTGCACAATCAACAACTCTTTTCCTCTGGATTTCGAAAATAGTCTATTATCAATTTTATCTCTTTTGAATCCATTTGGAAGAAAGAATTTTGACAAGCGTTCATACCAAGCTCTGGGAGCTTGTTTCAACCCATGCAGAGCCTTGTCTAACTTCAACACATGATTTGGCAGTCCTGGATCTTCAAAGCCTGGAGGCTGCTTGACATATATTTCTTCCTTCAGATTCCCATTCAAGAAAGCACTCTTGACATCCATTTGAAACAGTTTGAATTCCATGTGAGCGACAAATGCTATTAAGATTCTGATGGCTTCCATTCTGGCTACATAAGCAAAGGTCTTATCATAATCAATTACCTCTTCTTGGTTGTAACCTTGTACCACCAATCTTGACTTATTTCTAGTAATGATTCCATGCTCATCAAGTTTGTTTCTGAAGACCCATCTGGTCCCAATAATGGTTCTGTCAAGTGGTCTGGGGACCAGGTGCCAAACCTTGCTTCTCTCAAACTGATGAAGCTCCTCTTGCATTGAAGTTACCCAATCTACATCCTTCAAAGCTTCCTTGATGTTCTTGGGTTCAATGGATGATATGAATGTTGAATGTGCAACTAGATTTCTTGATTTAGACCTAGTTTGAATTGCTGAGTCAAGTGGAGAGGTGAGATTATCCAGTGGATGTGAAGATTGATGTTTCCATCCAGACTTTCTGGTAATATCTTCTTCTCTGTCAGCATCAGAATTACCTTCATCTTCTTTAGGATTTTGAGACACTGTTTCCTGTGATGAACTTGAGGGACTAGGTCCTCCTAAGTGTTATGCATCCTTCTCTTTTGTGCCCTGATCATCTTGCTGCTTGTTCATCAGGTCCTCACACTCGTAGTCCTCATTGTTCTCATTTCTTGTACCCAATTCATCAAACTTGACGTGCATGCTTTCTTCAACACACAGAGTTCTTTTGTTGAACACCCTGTACGCCTTGCTTGTAGATGAGTACCCAACAAATACTCCCTCATCACTTCTGGCATCAAACTTGCCTAAATCATCCTTTCCATTTTTTAGCACAAAACATTTGCACCAGAATGGCTTGAGATGAGCAATTGAGGGCTTTATGTCATTTAACAACTCATAAGGTGTTTTCTTAATGATTGATCTGATAAGACACCTGTTTGTCACATAGCAAGCTGTATTAATTGCTTCAGCCTAAAAATTCATTGCAAGTTCTGAATCAATCAGCATAGTTCTAGCAATCTCCACCAGAGTTCTGTTTTTTCTTTCAACAACTCCATTTTGCTGAGGAGTTCTTGTAGCTGAGAAGTTGTGATTGATTCCATTTTCTGCACAAAACCCTTAAAGTATAGAGTTTTCAAACTCCGTACCATGATCAGATCTAATACTGGCTATCTTGCAATTTATCTTCAACTGGATGGCTTTGGCAAAAGTGATCAGAATTCCAGCAGTCTCATCCTTTTTCCGCAAAAACATATTCCAGGTGTACCTAGAGAAATCATCAACAATCACAAGAATATATTTTTTACCTCCTCTGCTTTGAATTCTGACAGGTCCACGCAGATCCATATAGAGAAGTTCCAAAGGTCTGATAGTGCTCACACCCTTTTTTGCCTTGAAAGAAGATCTTGTTTGTTTGCCTTTTGCACAGGCGTCACAGACTTTGTCATTGGAAAACTTCAGCTTTGGTAGTCTGCGGACCAGGTCCCCTGCAACAAGCTTGTTAAGTAAAGAGGTACTTACATGACCCAGTCATCTATGCCAAAGATTTGCATCATTAGTTTGAACACTCAGACAGGACAAGCTAACTCCTTCAACAGAATCAAGATCAACAACATACATATTCTTGATTCTTTTTGCAGACATCATAATTTTCTTAGTTGCACAGTTTGTAACCACACACCTTTCAGACATGAACTTGACTTCATTTCCGTTATCACATATTTGTGAAATGCTCAAAAGATTGTATTTTAAACCCTCCACATAGTGTACATTATTTATTGAATTATTAGCTGATCTCCCTATTCTGCCAATACCAAGGATAGAGCCCTTCTTTCCACCACCAAACGACACACCATCACCTTGGTGTGCTTTCAAAGAGAGGAAGTTTGAAGTGTCTCCAGTCATGTGCCTTGAGCATCCACTGTCCATGTACCAACACTGACTCCTTCCTCTCTTCTGTATAGAAATCATTTGTTAGATTTAGGAACCCACTTCAGACGGAGTTCCCAGTAATTATTAAGAGGTCTGATAAAAAACCTTTCTGTCCAGGGAGGCAGGATGTTCTTACTGAAACAATACAGGGGACCGGGTCCTTTGTGTCCCTTTTTAACATCATTTTCAGATCTAAGAAATCTCACATGCCTTTCTTTAGCTTTTCTCAGACTATCACAATTTTCTTTCAAATGACCATTTCGACCACAGTGAGTGCACAAAAGGTTGTCAGATACAGACACATATTTGCTATGGGGATTGTAGGGAGGTTCTATTGGTCTGCGTCCCAACCCTTTCTTTCCATTGAAACTTTGATTGGACAGATTAGAGAGTATCTTAGAGGAGTCAGTCCATTTTAGGGAGTGACTTAATTCCTCCTTGACCTTACTCAGATCCTTTCTCAGTTGAGAATTTGTTTCAAGAGAAGCGACTAGCTTAGGCTCATAATTTTTTTAGCTTTTCTTCCAGTTCTTCCTAAAAAATGCTAAGCTTTCTCTTCCCACCTACTGAGTTTCCAGGGTTCTTCTCAGGTGTTATGTTACTAGTTTCTAGAGTTCCTATCCTTTCACTAATTTCAGCAACTTGAGACATGAGAGCAGAATTCTTATCTTCACACAAACTTAATTTTTTATTCAACATTAAGTTTTCAGTGGTTCGTTCATCAACATAGTCAATAAGCAGAGCAGCAAGTTTTCTCAAGTTTTCAATAGGCAGATTATCTAGATCATCTTTAAGATAAAAAAGAGTAACCTCGTCTGAATCCTCTTCATCATCAAAATTTGCCATTAAGGAGAAAATAGAGTTGAAAATGCTTTCATCATCTTCAATGGCCATCATTGAGACATCCTCATGACTCTCTACATCTTCTTCTGATTCACTTGAGTCATTTCCCCACACAGCAAGGGCTTTTCTCACCAACTGATCTGCATGTGCCTTCCTTTGAGCATGGTCTGGGACCAGGTCCCTTTTGCGAGATCTGGTGTCATGAGTTTCCTACTTTTGACTGGGGAAGTTCCTCATGAAGTGACCAGACTTGCCACACTTATGGCAAATATCATTTGTAGTAGCAGTTCTGTTAGAAGGGGTTTTCTTTTGGAAGCCTCCATGCTTCTTTAAGATCTTCTGAAATCTTCTAGTGACATATGCCATCTCATCTTCCTCTTCAGTCACCTCACTCTGAGATATTTTCAAAGCAATGGACTTCTCCTTCTTTCCTTCCTTCACAGTCGTCCCCTGTTTCTTATTCATCTCGTAGGTCTGAAGATTCCCAATCAGTTCATCCATGGGAAGCGTCATTAAATCTTTGGCCTTTGTTACGGCATCCACCTTGCTTTCCCAATATTTTGGAAGCACCTTGAGGATCTTGCGAATTTGCTTACGGACATGAATAGGCTCACCCAAACCTCTCAACTCGTTGGTGATAGAGGTGAATCTTGAGTTCATCTCAAAGGTGGTTTCCCTTTCCTTCATAATGAAACATTCATACTGAGTAGTAAGCATATCAACCTTAGACTCTTTTACTCGCTGAGTTCCTTCATGGGCTGTTTGAAGACAATCCCATATCTCCTTGGCAGTCTCACAAGCAGAAATCCTGTTGTACTCATCTGCTCCAATTCCACACACCAGAATTTTCTTTGCTTTGTAGTTCTTTTCTGTCTTTTTCCTATCTGCCTCGTTGTAGTCCTTTCTGGTTTTGACATCAGTGGTGGTAAGCTCCCCATCCTTCATCTCCTTTGTAGGAATATATGGTCCATCAAGGATGATGTCCCATAACTCAAAGTCCTCAGCGTTGATGTAGTCGTGCATTCGATTTTTCCACCAGCCATAGTATTGTCCATTAAAACGCGGTGGCCTGGTAGAAGATTGTCCTTCCTCCATATTGGGTGGAGTAGCCATTCCTTCAAGATCCTTTCTTTTCTTGGTGTTAACCAAAATGAAAAGTCAGGCTCTAATACCACTTGTTGGAATGTATGCGTCCACCAGTATCAATGGGACCAGGTCCTCAGCACAGTTGAAACTAAAACAGTAAAGAACAAGTGCTGAAAAGTAAAGATTGACAAGAGAGTTTACGTGGAAATCTCCTTGCTCAAGGGAGTAAAACAACGACCTGGCCTGCCAGGACTTTTAGAACTGCTTTCCACTAATCTTCTCTAAGCAAAAGTAAAAGCCAGTTACAAACCGTGATTAGCCTGCTAATCCCAACTCTAAGTAACACCTCCTATTACTTAGACGAGCTAGAGTAGATACCACACTACGCACTATACTAATCCTATCCTGATTAATATAGATTTTATAGTAAGAACAAAGTTAACTCTAACTCAGAACTTACAATGATTCACACAAGTTGAAACGTTTCTTATCACAACGAAACGAATCCTACAATGTAAGCACTATTACAAGCAAACAAAATAACAGTTGGTACAAGAAGTTCTTGAAGCTATCGATCAGATTCCTTGCTGTTCTTGAAGCTTGAAAAACTTTCTCCCTTTTTAATGAATGAATAATTTGTTGTTTGTTGTTGAATATATATCATGAAGAAATATTATCCAAAGTACAAGCAACCTCCTCGCTTCTGATTGGTGAAGTACTCTGCAGCTTCACCAACTTCCTGACACGGACAACTTTTACAGTTGTACAACACTTTGACAACTGGACGAGTATATATACTCTGCAGAGGACTAGGTCCCTGCACTTTGTGAGGAGATCATCAAAACATCTAGGAACATACACATTTATCACTTTTTCTTGACGAAATCGGAGGCCATAGGAGTGGGGATTGAATCAGAAACCATTTCTACTGTAATCAAGAAAACCCTAAAGTGATTGAGAAAGAAAAATATCTCAACAATTTAGAAAATGGATAAAAGAAACTGCGTAAGTGCTGTGCTTTATTCAACTACTACAAAACCAAACGTCAACCAAGGAACTGCCTATATACCAATTTATTGCCCTACATTTTAATACATTAGGCTAATTCTCTCTCCCCAATTAGGTCTCTCCAACAAATATCAAAATAACATTGGAAGGTTCATTTGGTTTGAATATAAGTTACGTTGGAATTAGTTATGATATGATAGTTTATGCTCCATTAGTTATATGAGATAAATTTTTTATTGAGTGTTTGGTTTATTGTATATAAAATAATATGCATTGTATAAGTTTCAAAATTAAATGGTTTGTTTACCAAAATACTTTGCCAGTTTTAGTTATTCATTCTTAAAAATACAATTTTCTGTTGTAAAACTTATGAACAAAAGAACAATATAAAGAGGAAGACAAGAAAAATATAAGACAAGAGGAACAATATTAGATAACTTGTTTTCTTTCAAGTGTACACCAAATCTTCAAGTCTCTAAAATATGAACTCTTATGCGTCTATAAAATACATTCATCGTCTAGTTAGACATAATAATCATTCATCATACATATTCAAGTATTTCATCTATTACCACATTGCAACAAGTCTTATTGCATCCACTACTGGAGAATATATCTTCATTTTATAATGTTAGGATTTTTGCGAAAACCCTTTATGCCCCAAGGCACAAACCGTGCTTTATATCTTATGGTTATACTTTCTCTTAATGATTCATTTGTACCCCACTGACATATATTTTGATCTATGAACAATAAGTTCAAAAACATCACTTTCTAAGTGAAGCAAAATATACTTGAATAGTGCATTTTATTTGGTCAATCATTTATCTGTCCACCCTATATGATAGATTTGAATTTAAGATCCTCGTAATCATTTATAGTACTGAGTGCTACTTCATATCAAAGATACCGTCGACAGTCATTTTAATTCTATTCCAATACGACATAAATTATCAAGATCTCTTCATTTTTCATCATTTTCATGTACCTTAACCTTTGCCAAGGTGTTATGAAGTGTTATGTCATAGTTCTCTTACAAAGCACTTACCTTATTATCATGACCATTTTGATAATTTGCTCATCTCCTTCCTCAAGGAGTTTTACGTTTAGAATCGATTGGTCTATCATGCTTCTGGCATACCATAGACTCTATCCTTCAAGGAATATTTATTGGAGCATTTGCAGCTTATTAAAATATTGGGTCAACAAATACATCTGGCAAGTTATTTGCAACATTTTGCAAATGAATTATCTCTTGAACTTCAAGTTCACATTTTTTTTAACAAGGATCTAGATAATTCACCCCACACATAATTTCAGCTGCTAAACATATCTCCCCCTAATGTTAGAAAATCTAACATTTACCCCCAACCTCATTTGGGGATCCATCTTTGTGCGTGGTGGAGCAATAAAATCATATGCACACACATCAAATTTTTAGATGGAAATTATTTGGTTCCTGACCCTGAACCAATTGTGATGGGAGAACCTTGTTGGCTTGATGCATACATGTTAAATAAACTCATCTCATACCAAATTTTATTTGAGATTGGCTTAAGTTATCAGCGGCCCCTTAAAGTTGTCCACATAATTCACTTAGACACCTCAACTAAGACTAGTACCTATTGAACACTTTTACCAATTCAAAAATTGTTCCTATTAGGCATTTTTTGATAATCAACAAAATATATGAAGAGTGTGTGATACACTTGCGGTGACGTGCCAAAACGGCTAATTAAAAAATAACATGTGGCACTGGCCCCAAAAATTATTAAAAAAATAATTCTGTTTAAAATTATTTCAAACACTTTTATATCTAATTTTTTAAAAAGAAAAAGAAAAAAATTGAAAATGTCAACCTAATCTACACAACCCCACCCCTACCCAACTCCCTTTCATCTTCATCTTCTTCCCAAAACACATTCTTTCTCAAATCACAAAACCTAATTCTTTTCAAATAACTTGAAGATTAACTTTTTTAAAAAAAATATATACATTTTCATACTAAGAGTGAAGAAGAAAGAAAATTTTGCCGGCGGTTATTCATTTCTACATCGATGACAAAATGAAATTGATAGCTCAAAAATTAATTCTTTCAATTTTTTGAATATCATTTTTGATAAATTTAATGGGTTTATATATGAATTTGAGTAAAAATATTTGTTCAAAAATTTTGATAAACAAATATCAGCTAAACTTTTTTATACGTAAAAATCATTTATATGCTTTCTTCTTCTTCATATTTGTTCCTTATTTTTATGAGATTTGCATAAATCATACGAACGTCTTACTTTCTTTCAAATCTGAATCTTCATAGTTGATTTTCATTTATCTTCATATTTGAAAGAAATAATATTTTTTTTAATAAAATAGAAAGAAAAACAATGTTGGAGCTAAAATGAAGAATGTTTTGCAAACTAAAGTATGAAGAAGATGATAGGTAGGTAGTGGGGTCTTTTTATTTTTTGAAAAAAGTGTAAATGAAAGAAGAAAAATGTTTTTAATTTAATTATAATGCCAAGTGTCAATAAAAGAAGAACAAATGTAAAAAAATTTCAAAAAGACACTATTTTGAATCTTTTCACGCGCTTCAGGAAGGTGCAAAACACATTTTTTGCCATATCAACGTTTTGTGTTTAATAGGTACATGTTTTGAACAATTTAGGTGTTCAATAGGTACAAGTCTTAGTTGAGGTGTCTAAGTGAATTATGCGGACAACTTGAAAGGGCGGTCGATGACTTAAGCCTTTTGAGATTTGTTCTCATAATCAATGGTCTAGCTATAATTGGAGGCAAATAATTTTTGCTAAACCAACTAGTATTATCAACATAATTTTATAGTTTGAAACTGTGCTCTTAATTGAACAATTTGAGCAAACAACCTTACAAAAACCAATTTGTAAGTTGATACAAATGCACATGTGACCATACCATAGATGCATCTATTAAATCATAATAATAAGCGACCCAAATGGCAGGTGAACAAACTCATATTCACCTTTTTATATGTTTCAAATAATTTTGGGGGATACAATCTCAACCTTAGCTGGTACAATGATCATTTTATCATGAGAACAAGCAACACAAGAGAATTCTTGAATAATCTTTTATTTCTTCAAACATATAGTCACGTGAATTCTCAATTTCTTTTGCATCACATCTGAACCATAATGGTCAACCGGTTATGCCAACTGATATTTATTCTAGTAAACTTCTAGTTTACTTTTGCATGTGATTCCTTCATCATGCCCATATTTTTATACAACAAACAAGAGAAAGGCGGGTAACCTTTTACATAAATGTTCATAACTCACTTTGATTGTAGTAAACTGAAGATATTTAATATTTTAATAATTTACGGTCTCAATATAATAATCTTTTTTCAATTCCTTCGAAACTTAAAAAGTTTCTTTTGAGACTTACTACAACCTCAATATTATGAACTATTTCATTTTCTGGATAGTACCAAATTAGTCCTATCGAAACTTTCAATTAATTTTGTTTACTGCCACAAATTTCACAACACCATTCTTATGGTGATCATCTCCTTTCAAGGAGAAAATTATTATTATTGTCATGGTTAAAATTATTACTGCAAGACTTATTTCTTGACAACCAATGACAAATTTGTGTTACCACACAATAATATTTATTTTGGTCATGGCCACAACCTTTATAGGAAAGAATTATTTCTTTGTTTTGTCCTGCTGTTCATGATAAAACATACCACAATATTTGTGATGTACTCAAAGTATATGACCAAATAATCATTTATGTCAAAATATTTCTTTTCAATCTCTCAAACCTCCACTAGAGGTGAGATGTGACATTTATCCAACAATACATGAACACGTTCTTATCAATAACGAACACAAGCCACATTTTCTTCAAGAAATGGATCATAACCATTTGTACATGCTCCATAAGTTGTTATTAGAAATTCATTGTCATGCTTTGACATTATCAAATTTATGTGACTCACCTCAACATCACTTTAAGAGGTCAAATGTACCAAATGTACTACCACTTTGTATTCCTTTATTTTGATGGAGGATTTACAAAACTTTTCAAATTGGGTTGCATCAACAATAATGTGCCCAATATCTTTTCATATCACTTTGATGGATAAAATTAGCTTCACATTTGAAGGACCATCTTAAGAACCCATAATGTTCTTCCTTTTTATTACAACAATGATGATCATTAACATTTTACCACACTCATATTCATACATTCAATCACTTGTCATTTTTCAGGCATATGATGCACTGCTATCACATTCACATAAGAGAATGAAGCAAATTAATTGGGCAAATTTCATGTCTTTCAGTCAAATGTATACAACTTTATGTTAGTCATCATCATATCATCACTATATTGCATTAGGACTTAAACCCAATGTCTTACCCAGATAAAGATGCCTTTGGTCATAAATCAATGGGACTTGAACCCAACTTCTTATTATCATGGTGCACCAAGACTTTACTTGATGTCTTACCCACTTGATGCGGTGAAATTTGAATTCACCGTCTTACCCTCAATCAATGTCTTAATAAAACAAATGCATTACCAATAAATAAATATTGAATACCATAAATATAATCTGAATTTGACTTAAAATTGAATAAAAATGAACAAAACTAATTAATTAGAACAACATGTTGGAACCATATAAAAGTCCAAGTTAAAATAAATTAAAACATTTTAATAGTCCCTCTCAATATTGTTATGAAGATTATCATAGTTTACTAACCATTTAAAAATAACCACAAAACAATCTTTTTTAGTATAAATAATATATAGGATATGAAGTATACCTTGCAACCGAAGAATTACTAGGATAATTCATAAAAATCAAGAAATACCTACCATTGATTCTTGACGGAGAATGAGCAACTCTTGCTGATAACGTGTTGTAAAACTTAAGAACTAAAGAACAATATAAAGATGAAGACAAGAAGAATATAAGACAAGAGAAACAATATGAGATAACTTTCTTTCTTTCAAGTGTACACCAAAACTTCAAGTCTCTAAAATATGAACCCTTATACATCTATTTTAGTGTAACATAGAGGCATACGAAAGGTTAGTCATAAACATGACATTATCATGAATATAATGGAGGAGGTTATGAAAGTGAAAGATTACAAGAATAATGGTCATAAAGGTGGAGGTTATCTTCACAGTGGAGGGAAGTAATGGAGATAATTAGTCATAGTAACTTCTTGGTGTAGTGGACATCCATACCATAATATTTTATAACATTTTCATCTTATTTAGCTTAAATATTTTTGTGTAAGCATTTCCATGGTAGTACAATATGTATTTAAAAATAAAACTTTCTTCTTATTTAGCTTTAAAAGTAGAATTTTCATCTTAAGTTTGTTAAAGTAAAAGAGAACTTATGAGAAATCAAAATATAAATAAACATAAAAATTACTCTAATAAATTATTAAGTAAAAATTATATTTATATTGTGAAATTTTTTAATAGAAAAATATGAAAAATTATCATATAAATAAAGAGTGGTGAAGATTGTGAATGTTATTATATTTGATATTAAAAAGAAGAGAAGACATAAAGTGACATATGAAGTTGTCTCGAATTTTCAAAAAAATATCTTAACTAAGCGGATGTCCTATTACCCCACAAAAGTATTAAATACTTTTGTAAATAGACCATTTTGATCAATTTTCTCCCTATGATTGTTTTCCTACAGATGATGCGTGTGAATGAGGAATTTTGCTTCCAAAAACGAATTTAAAAAGTTCTTTCTCTATTATTTAATTACTTTCTCTTTAAATCCATCATCTTCTCTAATTCATTCAAAAACGTATTGATTGAAGGTTTTAAAAATATCATCATCTCTCTCGAAATAAATCAATCCAAAAAGATAAGAACTTTTCAACTTCTTGTTAGTTTACGGTCTAGGGAATACTCACCACGTCCTAACGTACCTAATACTAAAATCCCATTCAAAATGAATAAGGAATCATAATCCAGGAGCATTCTGATGACGGAGTTCGGCAAAAATTTCCAAGCAATGAACTATGTCAAAATGAGCACAAGAATGAATTTAACACAACACATAAAAAAAAGCCCAATTAGTAAGCTTCCTAACCATTCGAATTTCCAAATTAGGGTTAAGGATAAGCACATTGGGAAAGCCTTAGGGGAAGGAATTCAAGTTCAATTTTTGGGCAGTTCTCAAAGCAACCAGTTTAACAATACTAACATCACTCGAAGTTTGAATCAAGTTCATATTGTTGAAGTTGCAAGTTCAACATTTTGGGTTAGGTTAAACCTACATTTTAATAATATTTAAATTAAAACAATTAATTAAATAAATGTGCATCACATGCTTATTCAAAATATAGGATTGATGAGAAAACATATCAAAATGGTGTATTCACAAAGGTATTTAATACTTTTATGAGGTAATAGGACGCCCACATAGTTAAAGTATCTTTTCGAAAATTGAGATAACTTGAGGTGTCACTTTATGTCTTTTCTCTAAAATAATAATGTAAATATATACATGAGAGCAACCAGCGGTGCACCAACAAGCTACGACAACCAACATCTCCGGCCAAGTGTGAGTTTCTAATCAGTTAAAGACGGATCTCAACAGATCCATCCAGGTTTGGTTTTTTTAATTATTACTTCATCTCCTAACAAAGTTCTTAATTATTATGGGTTTATGATTTTCCTATTGAGAAATGAGTTACTTGATTCTGCTGACTAGTTGGTTAATTAGCTAACAGTCTGAGTAGTTAATTGTTAGGAGCAATTTGTAACTAATTCTATTAAGTAGATGACAGTTGTACATTTGTGATAGGTTGTTCAAGTAGTTAGTTAAATTGTAGCTCAGCTATATATGTATGTGCCCGAGTGCACTGTTACATTCATTATTCAGATAATAAAAATTTCTCCCAACTCTCTTCTCCTCTAATCAGAATGTTTCATCCATGGTTGTAGGATTGAGAATTTGTCATGGTATCAGAGTCGCGAATCATTGTTTGATTCATCCATTGATCGTCGGCACTCAATTAGCTACATGTCTATGATTCTTTATTTTCTTCTTTTTTCTGCGATCTAATTTTCTGAAGAAATGGTGAGCACAAATACAATCGATGATGTTGAGAAAAATCGCAATCATCCACTGTATCTTCTTCAGTCTGATTCTCCAGGATCCTTGTTGACAACTGTTCAGCTCACAGGTGTGGAGAATTACTCGTTATGGAGTCGATCAATGCTCCTAACTCTCTGAGCCAAGAGCAAGGCAGAATTTGTTTTTGGAACCTGTAAAAAGAGTGACTATGTTGCTACTTTGGGAGAACAATGGGAAAAGTGCAATGCCTTCATTCTCTCATGAATTTTGAAATCAGTTTCAAAGGAATTGATGAGTGGGATCATCTACGCATCTGATGCCGCAACAGTGTTGGCAGATCTAAAAGAAAGAGTCAACAAAGTGGATGGATCATGAAGCTATCAGTTTCATTGTGAGATCTGCACCATCACACAAGGTACCTCGTCTGTATCTGCTTATTTCACTCGATTGCGACTTCTTTGGGACGAATTTGATGCTCTAGTATCCCCTCCTTCCCGTGGTTGTGACAAATCAGTAGTATATGCTAGTTATTTGCAGTACATGAAATTGTTTGCTTTTTTGATGGGACTAAATGAGTCATACAGCCAAGCTCATAGTCAAATACTAATGATGATTCCATTACCCTCTGTGAACAAATCTTACTCAATGGTAATCTCTGATGAAAGCCAAAGAGTAACAGCAGGCTCTTACTCTGGAGGAGACTTAAATATCCGTACAACCCTATATGCTGGTAAGAATATAAGTGCATCTAATTCTTAATATTTTGCTGGTAATAGTTCATCTTCTGGGGTGATATTGGTGCTTACACTTCTACTGCATTATATGTTGGTCGAGGTAACAATCAATAGTCATTTTACAAGCAAAAAAAGGATTACAGCCTACAATGTGAAGTCTATAAGATAAAAGGCTACACTAAAGAGACATGTTATTGAGTCATTGGGTACCCACCTGACTACAAGTTTAAGAGGAAGTTTGGTCCACCTGCAAGGTCTGGTAATAATGAAAATGGTAATAGGATGGCTCATGTAAATGATGTTGAGGATAATGGACTTGGACCTGCAGTTCCTGGATTCACACAGGAGCAATATGGTCAAATTCTCAGGCTCTTGAACAAGGAAAATACTAATATGCCAGCAGCTAACCAAGCAGGTACCAACACTCTCTTTTCTATAGGGACTAACATAAAACAGTGGGTAGTGGACTCTGGTGCAACTAAGCATACTACTGCATCTCTAGATGAACTGTTTGATATAATTGCTTTAGAGCAAGGTGATCATACACAAGTACAATTGCCTAATGGTACTACCACCTCAATATCTCATACTGGCAGTTACAATTGGGGTAATGGTGATATGTTAACTAATGTTCTAGTAGTCCCTGATTTCCACTATGATTTGCTTTCTGTTTCTTAGTTAACCAGAAAACTTCATTGCTCAATAAATTTTTTCCATGAGTTTTGTGTTTTCTAGGACCTCTCAACTGGGAAGGTCAAGGGGTTTGGTAAGGAAACTGGAGGTCTTTACTTTCTGTTGAATAAAGGTGTTGGAGATGGAAGTCGACTAAATAAAGCTATGGCTGCTAAGGTTGAAGTTGTTGAAGCACAATTGATGCATTTCAAAACCACTAAGGATGAGACTGTGCTATGGCATAAAAGACTTGGTCATCCATCCTTTGCCACTTTGAGAAAATTGGTCCCCACAACAGATAACCATCTAGATGATTGTCTAGTATGCCCTTTAGCTAAGCAAACAAGACTCCCATTTCATGTATCATCTACTAGAAGTAGTTCTATGTTTGAATTGCTACATATTGATGTTTGGGGTCCATATAGAGTCGGTACTCATGATGGTTATAGGTACTTTTTGACTATTGTTGATGATTGTTCAAGAATTACATGGTTGTACTTGCTTAGATTGAAATATGATGTTCTAACAGTTTTGAAGTATTTCTTCCAAATGGTTAAAACTCAATTTAATCATTGTGTAAAGATTGTTAGATCAGATAATGGAGGTGAATTTTTCAATATTGAATGCAATACATTATTTGAGTCCTTAGGCATTATCCATCATAGCAGTTGTCCTCACACTCCACAATAAAATGGAGTGGTGGAACGAAAACATAGGCATATATTGGAGGTCGCAAGAGCTATCAGATTTCAAGGTGGCATACCTATCAAGTTTTGGGGGGAATATGTCTTGGTTGCTGTGTGCCTGATTAATAGACTACCTACTCCTACATTAAATGACAAATCACCTTATGAGATTTCTTACAAGAAAAAACCCAGCCTAGATCATCTCATGATCATTGGTTGCTTGTGCTTTGCTACCACACTTATGAGGAAAGATAAGTTCTCTGCTAGGGATAGTGCTTGTGTTTTGCTGTGATATTCACTCACTCAAAAGGGTTATCTTCTCTACAATATTATTGAAAAGAGGTTTATTGTTTGTAGGGATATGGTGTTCAAGGAATCAATATTTCCATTCAAGCACTTACCTGATACCTTACCACAGTCATTGTTTCCTGATACCCCTCAGTTCACTGAGTTAGAGTTGATACCTTTTGCAGAGATTATAGTTGATCCTGAACCTGACAGGGAAGTTCACAACACAGGTTATAGTTGATCCTGAACCTGACAGGGAAGTTCACAACACAACAGGGATGCCTACAGTGGTAGAGGATGATAGTGACAATGCAAAGACACAAGACAATATTGAAGAACCTGAAGTCATGCTTCTTGTTATGCCTTCTGTTACAAGGAAATCCAGTAGAGTTGTAATCAAGCCAGCTTGGCATCAAGATTATGTGACTGCCACTAAGAAGACATTTCAGCAGCCTCACTCCTTATCTAACTTTGTCTCTTACCAAAGCATATCTCCCGAGTACAAAGCTTGTTTAAGTAGGTTTTCAGCTGTTATTGAGCCTAAGTCCTATGAAGAAGCAATGCAGGATGACAAGTGGATAGATGCAATGCAACATGAGCTTCAAGCCCTTGAAGATAATGGCACTTGGAACCTGATTCCTTGGCCACAAGGAAAGCCTGTAATAGGGTGCAAATGGGTTTTCAAGATTAAACATAAAATGAATGGTGAAGTAAAGTGGTACAAGGCCAGATTAGTGGCTAAGGGATATAGCCAAATTTCTGGCATTGACTACCAGGAGACTTTCTCCAGTAGTGAAGATGGTGACAGTGAGAACTTTTATTGCATTGGCTGCTGCAGAAAATTGGTGTTTATACTAGATGGATGTCTACAATGCCTTCCTCCAAGGTGATCTTACAGAAGAATTGTTCATGGAATTTCCTAAAGGGTTATCAGTAGCATCAGTTCACACACAACCTATGATTTGCATACTTGTGAAATCCCTTTATCGGTTCTAGCAAGCTTCAAGGCAGTGGGACTTCAAACTCACAGAGGCTTTATTGCAATCTGGATATAATCAAAGTCATTTGGTCTATTCTTTATTCACTAAGAGGCAAGGTGCCAGTTTAGTTATCATTTTGGTTTATGTGGATGATCTTCTTATTAATGGCAACAATGCAGAACTTATTCAGGAAACAAAACATGTACTACACAAATGGTTCAAGATTAAAGACATTGGAGAATTGAAATTCTTTTTAGGCATTGAGTTTAGCAGAACCAAGAAGGGTATTCTTATGAGCCAGAGAAAATATACTTTGGAGCTTTTGGCTGAAGCTGGTGTGACTGTAGGCAAACAAGCTATTACACCTCTAGAGTGCAACATCAAACTCACTACAGCCTCTGAAGAAAGTTGTGGTGAAGAGGAGTTGTTTCATGATGTTTCTCAGTATTAAAGGATGATTGGCAAACTATTGTATTTGACTATGACTAGGCCTGATATTGCCTACACAATACAAACTCTAAGTCAGTTCCTTCAAAAACCTAAGGTCCAACACTGGCAAGCTGCTCTCAGGGTCCTTAGGTACATTAAAAATGAACCAGGTTTGGGACTCCTCATGTCTTCCCAAAAGAAGATGTGTTTAACTGGTTTTTGTGATGTTGATTGGGCTGCATGTCCAAATACCAGAAGATTAGTTACAGGATACTTGTTGAAGTTAGGGGATTCTCTTATTTCCTGGAAATCCAAGAAGCAAGCCACTGTCTCAAGGAGCTCTGCCGAAGAAGAATACAAAAGGTTGGCTTGCTTGACAGCTGAAATTGTTTGGGTAACAAATTTGTTCAAAGAATTGGGCATTAAGATTGAACAGCCAGTCTCTGTGTTTTGTGACACTAAAGCAGCAATCCAAATTGTTGCAAACCCTATGTTCCATGAGAGAACCAAGCATATCGAAATTGATTGCCATTTCATTAGAGAAAAGATCCAACAAGGACTGATTAATACTATGTATGTTCCTACTAAAGACCAGCAAGAGGACATACTGACCAAAGCCTTGGGAAAGTTGCAGCATGATTTTTTACTATCCAAACTTGGTGTTCTAAATGTTTTCACCACACCTAGTTTGAGGAGGAGTATTGAGAAAGGAGTTACTTGATTCTGCTGACTAGTTGGTTAATTAGCTAACAGTCTGAGTAGTTAATTGTTAGGAGCAATTAGGTGTAACTAATTCTGTTAAGTAGATGACAGCTGTACATTTGTGATAAGTTGTTCAAGTAGTTAGTTAAATTGTAGCTCAGCTATATATGTATGTGCCCGAGTGCACTGTTACATTCATTATTCAGATAATAAAATTTTCTCCCAACTCTCTTTTCCTCTAATCAGAATGTTTCATCCATGGTGGTAGGATTGAGAATTTTTCATTTCCATCGCATGCTGTTATGTAGAAAAATCATATCACTATAGAATTTGAGCTGTTGTTTGTGATTTGCGTTCGGGATATTCGCTTGACTCATGTTTGCTTAAGATGACTTGTAAAAGTGCCAAGTTATATGCTTACCAAATGTACTGTGTGCAAGCATGCCTTTGTATCTCTAGCATTATCAGGGTCGACTATCATAAAAAAAATTATTTGGTGTTTGTATGTGATTATATGCAAGAAGGTAAAGGCAATTCTCTTGTCTCGTTGATTGATGGTATTATCTTGTTGATTAATTCTGCCAAATAATGTTACTTTTTTATTTATTATTACTATTTTTAAACTATTAATGAATTATGATTATTGTTGATACTCCTTGCTTATCTTTTATAAATTAACTTGGACCATAATTATTTCTTTCTTTTAACTATTTTTCTGTGTCTAATTTTATAATATTATTGTCTAAACGTAGTTGTTTTGTTATATATACTCTTATTTTAATTTTACTTTTCTTGTTTTGTGGTATGTACGTGAGCGCGAGTTGGACGGTAATTACTCTTTTTTCTAAAACAATTATCTTTTTGTCTGATTATTATAAAATACTAGTATATGTGCCCGTGCGTTGCACGTTTAATTGATAAATATAATTGTAAATTTCAATTTATTGACAATTTTAAAATTTAACTTATTATAAATAATATTATTAAATATTGTTGTTTTCTTTGAATGGATCTTGCTTGCCTTATTTATTTTAGACAGATTCTTACTAATGTTATTTGTTGATTTGTCATATTATTTTATTTGGCTATTATTATTTGACTGATTTTGCCTTAATTAGAGTTGGGCGGCTGGCTCACTCGTTCATATTTGGTAGGACGGTTGATTTGAGTCTCTTTTTAGAATAAGGAAAACGTTTAATTGAATCAATTTGATTCCTGGGGGGGG
>JAJOOE010001695.1:0-31520 GCA_036250405.1 Solanum raphanifolium
GATTTCATTGAAGTTGTTATTCAAGAATAAATCAGTTACAATTATGTTTGGAAAAGAAATTGATTACGATGATCATCGATTCAAACCCGACTAAGAATTCCAAACATGCTCTAACACTTTTTCTATATGAAGAACAGGACAAAGTGATCACGGAAGTGTTTTTACTTTTTATATTTAAGTGAAAAATTCCGACACCACTACCTAAATTCACAAACACGTCAATTATATTTGGTGATAGTGATGGCTTCCTGAGTCCGATGATTCATAATATTTAGTTATAATATTATCGAGTTACAATTAAATGTATATAATTTTTTAAAAATAAATATACCAAGTATAAGCAAAAATTATTGATTCCCATAAACTCGTAAATAAAACTTTAGATCCACACTGATTGCTTTAAAGATTTATACATGTTATTTGTTTTAATGGTGTTGAACAATGATAGAGTAAAAATTGACGACTAATGAAAATAAGAACATAGGTAAAATTCTTCCTATTTTCGATAACAATTTCATAATATTAAAAAATATTTGAGTAAAAATAGAATCCAAGTTGTCTCATTTATAATTTGAATATTAAAAGGTCGTGTGCAAGTGTGTACTCCAAAAGATGTACATCAATATAATATAATATTATATCAAAATTATCTTTGTGTTTAAAAAAGTAGTACACTACTTATATTTGATTCGTCTATTACAGATCTTCCCAAGTAAAAAAAATTATTAAAAATTCCCCACACTTATTATTCTTAATTTCCCTCCTACCGCGTCCCAAATATATTAAGTGAGCTTTTAAACTTGCTCCAATTGGGGTACATTTTATCTATGAATTTCTCATCTACTTGTCAATAATTTGTAATTTAGTCAAAATATTTAAAGAATAATGACCTAATTTGATTTTATACGGAGTTTAAGTAAAGAAAGAAGAATTTTCTATTTCGTGACCTTAAATATACCAAAATGTCATTTAGTCTTGTTATCTTAAATATGTTACGTGGAAAGTTGAAGTTAAAATATAGCAAAAAAAAAGTCATTGTTTTAAACCGACTAAAAAAAAGCTTGTAATATTTTTTAAAAGAAGAGGGTAAGATCTAGACGGAATCAAACCAAGCGCAAAAAGAAACATGATAATTTCATAAAATGACTTTTGACAAAAGAATAAATTGCATAGAAAACACAAAATATAAAGCTAATTTTGAGATCTGTGTCATGACTAAAACCACATCTTTTCTTATCTCCCCTAAGAGAAATAGTGCTTTTGGAGTGGAAAAGAGTTGTTAGGTGAGTTTGGAGTCGTTTTGATAAAATGTATAAATATAGTACTGAATAAGATGCGTTAAAAATGATGGAATTAATAATGCTAAGACTATTTCCTATCAATGGTTTGATTTGATGTATTAATGATGATTCTGTTTTGAAATTAGCAATGCTTGTGAATCTCGTATGAATAAAACTAAAAATGATATAGTATATTGTTAAAAGATTTCCTCACCTACCACATCCCGAATTGTTCGATATGAGATCGAGTGGAGTAATATTTTATTTGGCCCCAACACATTATATATGGCAATGTATAGCCCTATGAATCTTCATCCAAAAACTAGCAATGGCAAGTTTGTGTAATAGTAGTAGTACCACTCTCAAAACTCCTTTTACTTCTTCCTCCACTTCTTTATCTTCCACTCCTAAGCCCTCTCAACTTTTCCTCCATGGAAAACGTAACAAAACGTTCAAAGTTTCATGCAAGGTTACCAATAATAACGGTGACCAAAATCAAAACGTTGAAACGAATTCTGTTGACCGAAGAAATGTTCTTCTTGGCTTAGGAGGTCTTTATGGTGTTGCTAATGCTATACCATTAGCAGCATCCGCTTCTCCAAGTCCACCTCCTGATCTCTCATCTTGTAGTAAAGCAAAGATTAATGCAACTACGGAGGTGCCATATAGTTGTTGCGCTCCCACGCCTAAAGATATGAACAAAGTTCCTTATTACAAGTTCCCTTCTATGACTAAGCTCCGTATTCGTCCCCCTGCTCATGCTCTTGATGAGGCGTATATTGCCAAGTACAATCTGGCGATTAGTCGAATGAAAGATCTTGATAAGACACAACCTACAAACCCTATTGGGTTTAAGCAACAAGCTAATATACATTGTGCTTATTGTAACGGTGCTTATGCTATTGATGGCAAAGTGTTACAAGTTCATAACTCGTGGCTTTTCTTCCCGTTCCATAGATGGTACTTATACTTCTACGAAAGAATCTTGGGATCACTCATCGATGATCCAACTTTCGGTTTGCCATATTGGAATTGGGATCATCCAAAGGGCATGCGTTTCCCTCCCATGTTCGATATTCCAGGGACTGCCCTTTATGACGAAAGGCGTGGTGAACAAATCCATAATGGAACCATTATAGATCTCGGTTCTTTTGGGGACCAAGTTCAGACAACTCAATTGCAGTTGATGACTAATAACTTAACGCTAATGTACCGTCAATTGGTAACTAATTCTCCATGTCCTCTTATGTTCTTTGGTGGACCTTACACTCTCGGGAGTGACGTTGAATCACCGGGAACTGTTGAAGTCATCCCTCACAGTCCTGTACACATTTGGGCTGGTACAAGACGAGGTTCCATTTTGCCTGATGGTAGAACATCAAACGGTGAGGATATGGGTCATTTCTACTCAGCTGGTTTAGACCCGGTTTTCTATTGCCATCACAGCAATGTGGATCGGATGTGGAAGGAATGGAAGGCAATTGGAGGTAAACGAACAGATATACAAAACAAAGATTGGTTGAACTCCGAGTTCTTTTTCTATGATGAAAGTGGAAATCCCTTCAAAGTGAAAGTCCGAGACTGTTTGGACACGAAGAAGATGGGATATGATTACGAACCAATGCCTACCCCATGGCGTAACTTCAAGCCAAAAACAAAGGCTTCAGCTGGGAAAAAAGTGAATACAAGTTCAATTCCTCCCGAAAGCCAGGTATTCCCATTGGCTAAACTCGACAAAGCAATTTCGTTTTCCATCAATAGGCCTGCTTCGTCAAGGACTCAACAGGAGAAAAATGCACAAGAGGAGATACTAACGTTCAATGAAATAAAGTATGATAACAGAGATTACACAAGGTTCGATGTGTTCCTGAACGTGGATAACAATGTGAATGCGAATGAGCTTGATAAGGCAGAGTTCGCAGGGAGTTATACTAGCTTACCACATGTTCATAGAGTTGGGGATACTAATCATGTTGCAACTGCTACTCTCCGGCTGGCGATAACAGAACTGTTGGAGGACATTGGTTTGGAAGATGAAGAGACTATTGCGGTGACTCTGGTACCAAAGAAAGGTGATATTTCCATTGGCGGTGTGGAGATCAAGCTTGCGGATTGTTAGTTAGTCTCTATCGAATCTGCTGAGATTACAGTTGAATGATAAGATCTGTTACAATTCTGTTTTTGTTTATTGGTTGTTCTGTTTGTTTGCTTTTTAACTCCCATGTTGAAATCAATTTGAGACTTGATTTCCTTGTAGTTGTTATTCACGAATGAATCCAATTTCCTTGAATAAAAGTGAGATTTATTATCACATAGAACCATTTACTTTTGTTATTGTAAATTTAAAACAAACTTAAAATCACTTTGTTTTATCTCATACAAAATGTTAAATGTGTTGTTTAGTCATTTTGGATAGTTTTGAGAATGCTTTAAAAAAGACTGTTACAAGTGCATAATAAGTATGTTGGTCTTGGGATAATTCACATATTATTACTCGTCCCTAATTACTTGTCCACATTTTCTTTTTTAGTTGTTCCTAATTAGTTGTTCATTTTAACAAATCAAGAAATGACAATTTTTTTTACATATTATACCCTCAATTAATTACTTTGTAAAAGGTAGAACTTCTTGAAAATATTAAGTTTTTAATTCATCTACTTCATAATTAATAGGGGTAAAATGGTAAATTCACTATGTTAATTATTGATTTCTTAATAACTGTATCAATTTAAAAGTGAACAAGTAATTAGAGACAGAAAATATTTGATATGATTCGATGAATTTTAGCTGTAACAATTACTTTTGCTAGTTAGTGTATTCAGTTTTGGAATGATATGTTGGTCTTGGAACAATTCACATATTTTTTATATGAGATTCCTAACTTTTAATAAAAAATAGGGAACAAGATTAGGAACAATAGCATGTGGATTTAGAAAGGACTAGTAACCTTAAAATAATGTAGCATACACAATAATAACATATAGTATTGAATATATTTACCCCACTATATTTTATTTTATATAAAGAAAAGGTGCCATTTCTGACTAGAATTATTATATTATTACAGAAAGCAAAAAAGCTTATAATATATAGTACTAGTAAATGACAGCTACTCATGGAATATATATTGAATGATCACACCACAAGTCAATACTCCCTCCGTCCCTATTTAGTTGTCCATATTTCCTTTTTTAGTTGTCCCTATTTAGTTGTCCATTTTGACAAATCAAGAAAGGACAACAATATTTTTCCTATTATACCCTTATTTACACTTCTTGAAAATTGTAAAAGTGTATGTTGTTTCCCTCCAATTTATTTCACTTGAATTCAAAGAAGTGATTGTAATTTTGAAGGGAAAAGTTGTCATAAGGGTAAAATTGTAACTTCACTGTGCTAATCATTGTTGCCTTAATCTGTGTGCCATTTCTAAAGTGGACAACTAAAAAGGGACGGAGGGAGTAATAAGCAGATAAAAATAATTACTGAAATAAAGATTTCTCCATCACAATTTATATGATTTACTTTTATTTTTAGTCAGTTTAACAAAGAATAATACGTTTTTATATTTTGTAAGAATTTAATTTTAAAATATCTATTTTGTCTTTAATAAAATGATTTACAGTTATACAAATATTTATGATTTATTTTAGATCATAAATTTCAAAAGTCATTCTTTCTTTTTTTCTTAAATTTCGTGTCAAATTAAACTAACTCAGATAAATTAGGACGAATGGATTAAGTATTTCAAGAAAATGTGCGATTTCTGACAATAATATTTTATTATTAAAGAAAGCAAGTGAACTTGTAATTGTTCTGTATTAGATAGCAGCTACTAATGGAATATATATTGAATAAATAATTGCACCACTAGCTAGTCGATAATAATACATCAAAACAACTACTACTATTTAATAAAAAGGTGCGATTTCTGAAAAGAATTAAAAGTCTTATTAAAGAAAGCAAGTAGACTTTATAATATACTATTAGGCACATGTCTCTCCTTCAAGAGATGCCTTGGATTACAAAAAAGTTTGAAGGAAAAAAGGTAAAAAAGGACAATGGGATTGAGAAGATGACAACTAATTTTAGATTATTTAAAGTATTAGCTCCACTAGTGGATGTTGAATTCAAAAATGAAATAAAAAAAGTAAATTAAGTGGATATTTCTATAATCTAATTTGCAAATGTGTGTAGGGCCTTCCGAAGTTTTGATGGGCAAAGTAAATTGGATCGAATGAATACAAGGTGAAGAAGAATTTGAGTTTACTAGGTGTTTGTGAACGAGCAAAAGCTTTTGTGGAGTTTTGACATACTGTTCAAGTGCATTGTACAACTTGCAAATTGAAGAAAACTTTTTTCTTGATTATGAGTCTTAATAGTGGTTAGGTGTAGAACTCTTGTATTAGTATTAATTAATTATCGAGTTGTATTATTTTCAACCAACGTGTTGATATAAACTAGAATAAGAACTTGATTTCAAGTTAAGGGTAACTTGATCATAAGGGATGCAACAAATTGGAGAAGTTATCGCTTTAGGGATGCAAGGAATTGATGCTACAAATGCCATAGCAAGTGAATCAGAATAAGCCCTTGCCAAGCTACTCATTGGAAATTCTTATCGTCCAGGGAAAGACCTGGCCCAGGGCGAACTTTATTTATTTAAGAGACAATGGAGAGTGAATCAAATTCCGTTTCCATTCTTTGGGGGTTTCGGGCCCCTCTCGATCTTTTCTTAGTTGAGAAGAAGGAAGGAGTCTAAATCAATTGACATTAATAAACATTGATGTACGTTGCGCATGACACGATCGACTCAAGGTATTAGTGTTGGTTGAACAGCAAAGGGAAGATATACTTACAATCTAAGAACCAAGGGAGAGAATGTGGTGAAGGATCCAGACCTTCTAATTTCCAATCAACTAAATAGATAGAAGATAGAAATTCCATAGTGCAATGAGTTCAGCGCGCAGGAAAAACCTTAAAATGCAGAAACATCATGAAGATGAAGTTCTCAGTAAAACTGAAACTCTTCTAACATGCTAGGCATACATAAAGTTCAACAATGTACTCTCCATCTATAAATAAGATGTATGGGAATTGGCATCGCAGTTGAGAAAATAATACGCAGTAAGCTACATTAACAATGAGTTATATGTCTTCTGAATTATCCGCCTTGTGTCAACAAACTATGCTCATTCTACCTCAACCTGTCATTTAAACACACTAACAAGAAGTCATCTCGCTCCACTTGTGGGATTACACTGGGTTTGTTGTTGTTGTAGCAACAAGTCATCTCTGTAGCGAGCTTGTTGCCTTCTACCGCCTTCAAATACAGGATGAGAGCAGAGAAAACAATAAGCTAAGTTTTTGTTTCAAATTACTAATAAGCTCCGCAGTAGGTTTACACCCTTTCCAACTCCATGTTGTGTTTGTCTAATTGATCGTTCAACTCCTTCCTCCATTCTTGGATCAGTCTTTCCTGCTTACTTATAAGCTCAGTTTTTGTTTTCAACTCTTCTTCCATTTTTGCAATCTCCTGTTCATATTAATTGGAATCCACAACACTCCGTTAACAATGCCAAAATTCATGGGAAACACTAGTAGTTCTCTAAGAACTCATATCATCAAAATAAAATCTTTTCTATTGTTTTAGTTTCTTGTTACCCTAACTTACCTTTCTAAGCATATCTGGCTTGGACGGCAGGTCCTCGCGTTGCAAACCAATCAAATAAAGTTGAAGCTTTTTAGCTGCTTCCATGAAATCTCTCGCATGCTTCTCAACATCAACTGTGAAACAAAAAAATTGCAACTCATTCAGAAAAAAAAGAAGGAAAAAGATGAAAATTACTACACTTGAACAAGCATGAATTAGCACAACGAATAAAATAAAATGGAAAAGAGAAACAAACACAAGCCTAATTGAAAAGGGAAAAATCCAAACTCTATTCCTGCATAGGTGTTAGGGTGTTAGGGAACCATCATCAGAACCTGAAAGTGTCACCATTTCTACAGGACATATGATGAAACTCTAGAAACGAGTAATAGAGTGTAGACTCAGGTAAATTACAAAGGTAACTAAGAGCCATTATCGCTAAAAGTTGGGATTAAGGATTTAGTTGTTACTATAACACTTTTATTAGGTATTGTGTTTGCAAAGATTATTTAGTTTTGTAAGAGATTAGTATATCAGTGTAGAGGTAAGTGTGGAATAAAAAGAGCATCTAGTTTTAAATCTTAAGTTGTCTTTTAAGAGAAATAACTGACAATTGGAATGTTATGGACCGAGTAGATCGTATTAGACATGGAATACTCTGTACTCATACAGCCAACCCAAAGTCCAAACTAGTTTGAGATTAAAGTATAGTTGACTGATTGATTGATTGACTAAGAAGCTTAGGAAAATTGCAATATTCAAAGACCCAGTATCATGGTCATAAAGCCAACTCCAACAAGACAAAAGCTTCATTGGATCATTGCTAGTAGGGCTTTACCAGTATTGAAATGGATAATGGAGCAAGAGCTCAACTTAAAAGCAAAATATTCCCAGATAGTTTTATTGCATCAAATAGCTAAATTTTTCTAATAGTACTCAAGCTCAAAGCAGAGGATCCAAAGTAATTTTGACAGCCAAGCAAAAGTAAGCATACGTAGGAGTAACAATTATGCTACGCTGCATTCTTCTGACTGATGCATTACTACTAATCTCATCCTTCAACGATTATCAGTAGATACAAGACTCCAGATATAATTTTACTTGTTCAAGCAAAAGAAAGGTTATATAATGAGCCAATATTTACTCACTCTGATGATAAGGATGGGCTGAACGGTCTATCGCCTGTAGCTCTCGTGCAGGCAAACAGGGAAGTAAAGCAGCCTCTAATGCCTTAACACACGCAATCATGTCATCCCTTGAAGCAGGAGATTGCATTTGTGATTCATGAGTTTGCTGTTGATCAACAGAATGTCTCTCAGCCATGTGTTTTCAAGCAAATGTAGAACCACAATAGCCCTAACTTCAAAGTTCAGCTGAAAATTGATCATGACAATTAGTAAACGAAACAAAATAAGGGCACAACCAATTCAATGACAACTATAATACTCTACTCCAAAATGTCTATTTTTCGATCTTCCACTGTTAAATTCAACTAATTCTCAAATTTATATCCGAAAAACAATTTTCCAACGGGAATTTCAACAAATCAGAATTGTACGAAAACTTCAATATGTAACAATTCTATTCCATTTCAAATTACAACTACACATCAAATTAAACACTAACACGAACATGAAAATACAAAAAATCACCATAAATTGAGTGTTTTTACCTACTTGAGATGCAACTCAAAATCAGATGCTAGAAATTCAACCTGGATGAACAAGAATTTGAGCTGGGTTTATTCAGGGTTTAAAGGGGTTTAAAGGGGAAAGATAATGAAGAAATTGAAATGAATTGGGATAACAAGCCCTGGTAAATGGGTTCATCATTCGGGTTTTGTATAATGGGCTCACAAAGTCAACCACGCCCAATACAGCTAGCCCAGCCCATCTTTGGTTATAAGCCTGGTAAATAGTAGGGATATTTCAAGTTTTTGCGCTAATTGTTTCTTGTAAAAATTATGCAAACCACATAGTATTATAACATACAAATTACATTATATTCATACTCTTTCATAAATTACAGAAATCCTTTTATTTTAATACCTTTTAGATACATAATTGGGAAGCGCGGATACTTTAATTTAGAGATTTATGTTATCTGCTAAATTAGGGACTAAAAACAGAAAATATAATTGAATCCCACAAATCAAACGTACATTTCTTTCTTCTAACCATCAGTCGTTCACAAAAAGGTAACATAACTAGAAAATTAAAATTTCAAGTTGTCAAATTGTGTCTCCCTGTTCTTCCAAAAAACTGCAGGAGCTTGATCCAAAAAAAAAACTGAAGTGGAGAGAAATTGCTGGTTCATTCCGGTGAGCCACCCTCTCTAGTCTCTACGGCCGGAAGATGCAAAATCCTTGCAAGATTGATGGTCTTCGAGCATAGCAGCTACAAGTTTCTATTTTTGTTTCGTTTTTATGGCTGTTTTTTCTTTTTATTTTCTTTTGCTTGGGATGTTGTTTTGGCTTCTTGAACCTTTGGTATCAAGGGAGTTTATTATTTTATATTTGGTACAATTGCAGCTATGTATTAGTGTGTTATGCAGTTCCAATGGAATCAATGACGGACAAAAGTGATTGGTCAGTTTTAGATTGTGTTTTGGAAGAAGTTGTCTTGCCAACAAGATACAAAAGAATGTCCAATAGATCAAGAAAAAAAGGAAGAAAAATTCAGATGAAAAACTAACATCAAACATGAATTATTGTGGGCGATGTGGACAAGAAGACCACAATCGAAGAACTTGTACTTTCTTCCCGATAGAATTTTGATCAATACTTTTTTGGAGTACTTTGTTTTTTCAGATCTAATAATTTTCAAATTCTAACATTTCTTTCCACTATTACAAATGTTTACATTAAAAAGTATTTTTAGCTTACTAATTTATGATTCAATAAATTGAGTTGTTACGTTTTTCAGTTCTGCCTATTTTTTTTATTGTTAATTTTTGATAAAGTGAATCCAGTATACATATTGTGTATTGTTTTGTGTTTGATACAAAGTTATTTTTAAAATATACGTTATATTGGTTAAGTAATTAATGTATATGTAACTGCTAATAAGTACTGAAAATACTATTACATTGCATTGATTTGTTTAACATAATGAATTTGATACTTTATTCTTTGAAATTTTTTGTATCGGATAATATAGTATCAAGTGTTGTGATATGTACCGGATAAGAGTTGTGATGTGTATAGGATAAGAGCCATAATGTTAAAAGGTACTAAATATATTACAAATTTAGAGGATTGTAACAATTGTAAATATATAGTATCAGGTTTTGTGAGACACATCAATTTGTGATTTTGAAAGCATGATATATAATAATTGTGTATCATATACATAATATATTTTTTGGAAAATTTGTATCAGCTTATAATATAGTTCAAGTGCAGTCATTTGTACCAAATTTATAAGAGACATAATGTTAAAAGGTACTAAATATATTGAAAATTAATTGATTTGTATCAAGTATAAAAATATAGTATCATGTGTTGTGATACATACAAATTTTGTTATATCGAAAGTAATCGTGTATCATATACATAATAAAGATTTGAAAAATCTTGTATCTGCTAATAATATAGTATCAACTATAGTGATGTGTACTATACTTATAAGAGACAAAATTTAACAAGGTATTAAATGTATTGAAAACAAAATGAAAAGCGAAATAAACAATTTTCAACAGAAAAACTCTTCACATTTAGAAGTAGTATCTTCAAAAGGGAAGAAATACTCAAAAACACTAATTAATGTATCTTAAAAACAATATCATCAATAATTGTCGGTGAATCGATATATAAATATCTATTCTACATTAACAAGATCATCTTATGTTGGTGGAGTGTAGTCACTCTTCTGCCCTGTAGGATCATCATTCTCGCTAACATATTTCGGCTTGGCCTTGTTGAGACCATACTTTCATAACAATGTTGCAAATCTTGTGCGAAGATAGTCACTTCGAAATCATTAGATGGGATGTTGATTTCACCGCTCAGAAATTCAACAAAAACAACAAAAAACATTTCGCAGTCACTACAAAAAAGAAGAAGATACATTATAAAAACAAATCAAATGTGTAAGTAAAGAAAAATTGATTCAATAGTTACAAACTATCGCTTTCTTGTTGCATAATATCTTGAACAAATTCCACCTCAAACGAATGGTGTGGATCTAATAGTAACATGTGAATACATAAAATTACAAAAAAATTAAAAAAAATAGTAAAATACATATCGTTGGTAATGCAGATCTGGATATGGCCGGGGAAACCTTTCTACCCCTTTTCTTAGGTGTTTTTGTGCCTCCTTTTTAGGTTTTGACTTCTTAGAACTTTGCTTAGCCATTGTTATAGGATCATGCAACCTATTAGACATGTTTTCTGCCCCGTTAGGATCTTCATAATCAGAGATTCGGTTAGTGTTGGCTGTGACTATTTGGGTAATCCCAATACTAAAAGACGGATGATCCATAAAGTATAAGAAAATATAAATAAAAAAAACGAAAAAAAAAGTTGAAGATAAAGAGACTACCTATTTCAAATTCTGAAATTAGTTGAATGGAGAGAGAATTAGTTTGAAATTCAAAATTGGAATAATGAATCTGTTGAGAATAATGGGGAAGAAAATGTTGGAGAGGGAATCGTGGGTTGTGGGAAAATCTGAGGAGAAATTATTGGAGTAAATTTAGGGGTGGGAAAGTAAGGTTTAGACTTCTTCAAGAATAATGTATCCGGCGGTTTAGTTTTGTGGGAACAATAGGGATTTTAGTATTTTTTTTAAATAGTAGGGAAATACTGAGAATATGTTAACTAAGTGTGTGTATTCTAGTAATTTTTCCTTGTTTCTATTTTCGGGTGATCTTTCAGTTTTGCTATCCAATATAACAGTCTTTGATGTTTGTCCTTTCGTCAAAGTACCATTATAGGTGTGCAAAAATCGAATCGACCGATAAACTGAACTGAAAAAAGTGTTATTGGGTTAACGGTTATTTAATGGTTTTATAAAAAAAAAATATTGGGTTATCGGTTTGATGTTGATTTTTTAATATTGGGTTATTGGGTTAACCGATAACCCATTAAGAATATAATAATTTACTATTTTAATTTTTAGTCATACATAAATATCAAACAAACAATATTAGTATAATCACTATATTAGACTATAACTATAAGGACCGTACACGATTAACATTACTTAATTAACTTGCTCTCTGCATTTACCATTTAGGTTTAGTATTACTTTAGTCTTTAGGTTCACAACGTCAAAAACCTAAAGAACTAAGAACAACAACGTCTAGGGTTTGCAACGACGACGACAATGGTTAGGCAATGACTAGGGTTGTGAATTGTGAGTATTTGCTATACTTTTACTACACTGAGAAGATTTTTTGCACTCAATGAGTAATTAAATTTCTCTTCTTTTTTTTTTAAATGTCGCGTTAAATTATTGGACAAGTCGTATATTTATTTTAAAAGTATTTTCTTATTGGTTAAACCGAAAACCGAACCGTTAAAGACCAAAACCAATAAACCAAAAACCGATAACAAATATCTTATTGATTTGGTTATTGGTTTAGCATATTTAAAAACTGAACCGATAATATTTAAAACTGAACCGACCGATACACCCCCCTAATTAGTACCATTATCTATGTCCTAATTTCATTAGGTGTAAGCTTGGATAACTTTTATCTTATCAGACATAAGTTGTGTAGTATTTAATTTGTAAGGCATCAAGTTTAGAAGGAATAATTAGAATTTGTTTGGATGGGTTTATTATAGCTTTTGACCTATAATCATAAGCTAGAATTTCTAACTTATGATTTTTGATTTATTTTTTATCTTTTTGTCTTAAAAACAACGGCTTATAAGCACTTTTTTAATTTACTCAAACACTTCAAAAAGACTTAAAAGTTATTTTGGCTTAAAAACACTTTAAATAATTCATGTAGGAATATATTTTTTATTCCTAGTTTAATTTAGTTTCTTCTTATTATAAATTACATAAATACACATTTTATTTTACCATAATCTCTAAAATTTCCTTTCATTTAAAAAATTCAAAAATCTCCTCTCGGATACACCACTGTCCTTTCGCTGATACATTCATATCCCCCTCTCTGATACATTCCTCACCTATATATCTGGATGTCTGCTAATATATCTGAAAGTTCACTGATGTACCCGAAGTCCATAGAATTTTAGAAATTTTTGTAATTTGAAAAAGAGTAGAAAAGTAATGTAATTAGCTCTTAATACTATGAAATTTAGGTAAACACTATCATTTTCAATAGACATGGAGAAAAAAGAAAGAACTAGAGAATTCAAAACTCTAGCTCCCCACAAAATCCTTAGTCTCTTTAAAGTTTCTCTGTTGTGCAACTTTTCACCTTTGCTAAAGAAAGAGTAAGAGCCCGTTTGGATTGGCTATAAAAAAAATAGTTTTTAAGTACTTTCTTCGTCCACTTTTAATTGTCATGGTTTTCTTTTTAAGAGTCAAACTATAAGAACTTTGATTAACATTTTACGATGTATTTTTTCATCATATTGATATGCAAATAATTGCAATTTATAGTACTTTTCGTATAGTTTTTGAATATATAAATTTTTTGTTTAAAATATCGAAATAATGTAATCTAATTTAACTTTGAAAATTAGTCAAATTGACTTTCGATAAGCGCAACATGACAAATAAAAGTGGACGGAGGGAGTAAAAAATAAAAAGTCAAACTAACATGCATGACTTTTAAGTCAAAAATTAAAAAGTAGGGGGAGGCCTACTTTTAATTTTTGACTTATTTTAAGTCATTTTTACCTTGTCAAACACTCTCTAACCTATTTCAAGTCATTTTTTACTTATTTTAAGTTATTTTTAGGGGAAAAAGTCTGAAATATATCCAAACTTTGACCGAAACTGCTCTAACAATACCAAACTTTGGAAAGAATCTTTTACCCCTTGCACTATTTAATAGTGTATTTTAAAGGTATATATGTGCCCACGTGGACATCAAAAATATTGCATAATTATAAATAGTTATGTGTCCACGTGGGCACATATATACCTTTAAAATACACTATTAAATAGTGCAGGGGGGTAAAAGGTCCTCCATAAAGTTTGGTATCGTAACAGCAATTTCGGCCAAAGTTGGAGTATTTTTCATACCCTTTTTCCTATTTCTTATATATGTCAAACACTTTCCAAAGTTAAAAACTGACTTAAAGTAGGTTTGATCAACTTTAAATTCATCCAAACACCCTCTAAGTAATTGAAAATGAGTGGAGCAGGAGAGAAAGGATCAACAACCACCAAGAGTCCAACAGATTTTCTCAAGTCTATTCGTGGACGACCTGTTGTTGTTTCTTATTAATACAAAGGGGTATTGCTAGTTATTTTCAATAGACAACAGACTAAAGAACAAGAGAAATAGATAGCACTTGAAATAAGATTCAAGAACTTTTAAATTTATAAATAAAAATATATCTCTCCTCTCTTTTCTTTTGAGTCATGGATCTATCGAAAATAACCTCTTCACATCATAAAATTAAGTGTAATATCTACGTTGTAACGACCTGTTCCCGTCATTATGGAAAAGTCAACGGGGAAAATTTTTGGACCAGAAAACTTTTAGGTAGTAACTTGGAATTTCCCAACCTAGTACAGATTTGGACGAAATCGGAGTCAGTAAGGTCTAGGGAAATCTGGTAACAATTGGGAGATCTAATTATGAATTTGATCATATGAGTAAATAGCCAAGATGTTGAGGAACCCGTATGACTCTACAGAATTGAATTCGAATAGGTAGAACTTCCGAAACTGATCTTAGCATGAACAGGTATTTTCAAAGTGTCATGGGATGAAGGTGTGTTGTGAAATGGGGGTTTGAAATTCTTAAATTTACTCATTGTTTTCGTGCAAGCCGCTAAGGTGAGATTTTATCGCCAGGGCGGGGCCGTCATAGCGGGACAGTCGCGACTTAAGTCGAAAATTAAATAAACCTCAAAAATGTTTTTTTCTTTAAGTTTTGTTCTTGAGAGCTAGGAGGCGACCCCGGGTGATTTCTTGACATTTTTCCACAACTTTTGATGCTAAAGGTAAGGTTTTTACTCCCCTAATCCGTATTTCTATCCATAGAATGTAGTTTCTTGGGTAATTATTGTTGGGGGGAGGTTTTGATCTGGGAATTATGGTGGAAAAGGCCCTAATTGGGATATTGGGATCATGGGTTTGGTCTTGGATTATTGGGTTTGTTATAATTCGGATAATTAGACATTTGATTGTTGATCCTTGCGTATATTAATTGCTTGTAGACTTAGAACAAGCGGAAAGAATCCAGAAAAAAGGAAGATTCAAGTGCCTTAGGGAATTCAAACTTGGATTCGAGGTAGGTGATGGTTGTGATTTCATGTTGTGTGATATATGTTTGTTTTTGCTTCATTATGATGCATGTATGTATGTGAATGTTGCATTATTGATCACACAAATCGTAAATGAGGATAATTGAATGATTGAATGCCATGAATCATGACTTGATTGTATGATTATGAGAATATGCTTGTGATTGTGATTGTTATTGTGATTGTGATTGTTATTATAGCTTGTTGAATGGATCGAGTGTTGCGTTCCGACACACTAACTGGGATGGGTTGCCACGTACCGGCATAAATATTGGAACGGGTGTCACGATCTGACACGCTAACTTGGAACAGGTACCACGTACCAATACACTAACAGTTTGGGTGTGGGTTCCATGAGAGGACCATTGACTTGACATAACTGTGTAATTTGAGAATTGTGAACTTGAACGTTATTCGTAATGATATTGATATTGTATATGTTCGGTGTATGCATGTTGTTATTATGTTGTAATGGCTTATGTATAGTGCACTTAGTGGCATAGCCATGTGATCCTACAAGTACATTGTGGTTGTGTACTGATACTGCACTTGCTCTTTCTTTGTTGAGTACAGGGCACCTTCCGGCGGCTATTGACAGACCTCGCTTAGAAAATCAGTGATTAAGTCCGGATTCAAGGGTGAGCCAGTTCTTTTAGGCTGCCATGGATTCTTCGTATTTTGTTTAGTCCACTCTTTTCGGACTTAGACATTGTTTTAGTATAGTTGTTTAGTTTTGAGGTTGTACCCCTTGTTCTTAGACTTGTCGTTAGTAGAGTTTTGGTACATTGACTTTCAGGTTCTAGGGGTTGAATTTCTGCATTAGTTATATTTCGTTGATTTGAACCCTTGGAGTTTATGGGGACTCCATTTTTATTGTCATTTAAACTTGCTTTCGTATCTTTAAATGCATAGTTTTTGGTTAAGTTGTTTAGTTTGGGTTGTAGTAATGGTTCTCCCACCGGAGGGTTAGTGTGGGTGTCAATCACGACGATCTGAATCGTGACATACGTACATTTTACCCTCTTCGTACCTCATTTTGTGAAAAAGCACCGAATAAATTGTTGTTGTTTGTGTCCCCCTACAAACTTCTACTTCTATATATGCATGAGTGTCTACTGAACATTTCAGTTAGGATTTTTCTACTAAATTTAGTATTGGCCTAAATATATTTACGTAATAATTTCGTTGACTTTAAATCAACGAAGTTTGTCTTTTTTTTCTATTTTAACGACTTTTGCCCTTTTGAGAACTCCAGAAAGTAAAATAAGTGTGTATATTCATTGTTATTAATTTGAAAATTGAGTGAATACAATTGGACCAAAATTTTGTCTTCCCATCGAACTTTCCTTCTAACCATAAGCTTCCAAATAATGTCAGAATTTTGTGGTTATATTTGGCCCACAGCCGACTTATTACTCCCTTCGTTCTATATTAGCTGATCATCTTATTAAAAATAATTGTTTATTGAACACCTTACTAAATCAATAAATCATTTGTTAGATTTTTCATATATCATCCTTGCAATTAATCTTTTTTTTTGGAACTGGTCACATTAGTTTGTAAAATTTTCAGGAAGTTTTTTTAAGGTGTGAATTAATAAAATTACATTCTTATTTATGATTTCTTAATATACGTTTAAAAAGGGAAATGACAACTAATATGAGACGAAGTGAGTACTTTTTAAAGCTAAACTCCTACCAATTAAAACTAACGGTACAATCAAAGAATGTGTGCAGTAGATGAGGCTGCTCATTTTTTAATCAAATATCTCGAATTCGAACCCTAGATATTGAAAGTTCTTGGTAGGGAGCGTTTACTTTCAAATGGAGCCTTACACAACGCAAATTTGAAATAATTGGATTTCAATGCGAGAATAGATACCGAATGAGCAACGAAAAAACGGTAGTCAAAAATAGGAAAAGAAGAAGATTTTGTCATTCATGATAATTGTACACTGAACTCCAAATAATTAGAGAGGAAGAAAAATCACTTATAATTCACACTTCTTTTCATTTTCATATTTATTAAACAAGTTGCACGAGGAAGAAACTCACTCTACCCAGAAAAAATATTTTTGATACTTATCACATTTTTCTTTTGAAAACACTTTTTTTATTCAAATGGATAATGAAAGACAGAGCTTAGAGTATCGATGGAATCATTCATTAAATAAAAATAATACTCCCTCCGTCCCATTTTATGTGGCAACATTTGACCGGGCACGGAGTTTAAGAAATAAATGAAGACTTTGAAATGTTTACCAAATTGCCCTTTAAAAAGTACACTCACTTTTCTCTCTCCTCATAAATGTATTAGAGTATTATTTTAAGATTAAGTGGGACCAACAAGGGTAAAAGAGGAATTGCACCTTAAAATACTTACCATATAAGGAAAGTGACATTCTTTTTGGGACTGACCAAAAAGGAAATGTTGCCACATAAAATGGGACGGAGGGAGTAACATTTATAATCTATGAAGTATATTCAAATTGCGACAGTACTCTACAAAAAAAAATAAGGAATTAACAAGGTACAAAGTTCAGTAACTAAAAAAACAAAAATCTTACTTTCTCCGTCTCATTTTATATGACACTTTCAGATTTCAAGATTCAAACAAGTCTATCTTTGACCGTAAGATTTTAATAGATCTTTTAAACATTTTGAATTTTCAATTATTGTGACTTATAGTACTTTTTACGTAGTTTACAAATATATAAATTTCATTTCAAAAAAATTGAAGATTTCATGTGCAAATTCTCAATTAAACTTAAACTGTTTGACTCTCGAAAAACGAAAAGTGTCACATAAATTGAAACATAGAGAGTTTGTTGTTTCATTCGGCTATGAATTAGCAACTAGAAACTATTTAGCAAATGAATTAACTAGAGGAATTATCGATAAACTCAATAGCTATTGCTTAACATGGTCAACATTCAAACTTCAAACATTGCGCCAGGTCACTAGAACCTGGCCAATTCTTAAATCACAAACAAAAGAAAAACATGATAGAGGTTAATTAACATGAGATTCGACGTGATTGTGGTGTATGTTATGCAATATTTGATGTATCTATGTTCAATATTCCAAGAGAAAGTATGATAAGCAAAGTTGTTACTCAAATATATAACCAAAGTGAGATGGCTGAAATGAAAAATTGCTAGGAAAATGTTATATCAAGGAGAATATATACTTAAATTAAACACAAGTTCTACAAAATGATTAATATTAAGATCGGTATTATTATGTTTGAGTGAATGATGGACCTTTAAGATCCAACATATTCATAATGAATATGTCAAATTATGAATATTAAGATGGATGTGTGGTCGTACAGTATTATGAGACAGAGATGCTTAAATGAATGTGTAGAGATATTAAAAAAGATATGATTAGAGAAATAAATTAAAGATCCATATAACAAAATGAGAGTGACCTCTATAAGATGAGAGAAACGAGGTTGAGAATGGTTAGGCCATGTGAAGAGGAGGTGTCTGGATGTGCTCGTTGGGAAGTATAAAAGTTTGGCTATAATAGAAGTCAGGAGGGGTAGGGGTAGGCCAAAGAATAACCGAGAAAGGTGATTAGATATGAGAGTCTGGAGCCAAAAAGGTAAAAAAATTGTCAAAAATTCCAAAAGGACACATCAATATTTTTTTAACCAAAAAGGCAAAATCGCTTTCTTCTGACAAATATTGACGTCGTTACTCCATTAAAAAATAAAAATCGCTACTAACCAATTTTTTTTCTTTTTTTCATTAACATCGCTGCCACAGCAGCGTTTTTCTCAAAAAAAAAAACTAAATTAAAAATCGCTACCCCGATAGCGATTTTACTAAAAAAAAACTTTTTTTTAAAAAAAATTGTTGCCAAGGCAGCGATTTACTTTTAAAAACCTTTAAAAATGGAGATGGAAAAATATGTTCCAAAGGGTTTTTTTAAAGAAAGCCGCTATTATTATTTTTTTTAAAAAAAAATTCTTTAAAAAATGGAGATGCAAAACAATGTTCCAAAGGTTTTGAAAGAAAATCACCGCCAAGGCAGCGAATTTATTATAAAAAAAAAATTCTTTTTTTATTTGATAAAAACATTGTTATAGTTTTTTTTTTTTTTTTTAAATTTTGAGAAAAACGTTGCAGGGGTAGCGTTATTAGAAAAAAAAAATTGGACAAAATCGCTATTATGGCAACGATTTTTATTTTTTAACGGAGTAACGGCATCAACATTTGTCAAAAGGAAATCGCTTCATCAGGAGCGATTTTTCCCTTTTGGTTAAAAAAAAAATTGATGTGCCCTTTTGAAATTTTTGACAATTTTTTTTTGCCCTTTTGGCTTCGGACTCTTAGTTATGACATCACACAACTTAAGCTTATTAAAGACATGATCCCTAAAGAGAAAGTATGGAGGTCGAGGATTTGGGTAGAAAGTGAGTTGATAGCTGAGAGTTGTTGTATTTCATGTGGGAGAGGCACGGGCCAGTCTCCCCTCTTTATACATAATCATATTTAGAAATCACATATTTTCTTTGTTATTCAGTACTATTTATTGCTCTAATTACTTTATGTATCTTTTCTGGACTCTTATTTCCTTATAATCATGCTTTGAATTCCTCTTTTCTTTTGAACGGGAGGTGTACCAAAAACAATCTTTCTACAACATAAAGGTAAATATAGAATCTGCATATATCTTACTTTTTTTTGGATCACACTTTATGAAAATGCACTAGATAAATTGTTGTTGTTTGTTTGTGTCTCGAGGGCAATCTAGTAGCCCACATGCAAATTCGTCTAAACCTAGTAGATTTTGCTTAAACAATGTATATATGTTAATAAATTTATTAATGTACAAATATTAAATTTAGAACCTATTTATTATCACTTACACTTATTATTGTAAAAATTGAAAACCCGTTGAATTGAAATTCTAGTTCCACCTATCAGTGGCGGAGCCAAGATTTTCAATAAGAGGGTTCAAAATCTGGAGAAATAGACACATGAAATAGCCGAAGGGGGTTCAACATCTATTATTTATACCTAAAAAATTATTTTTACCATGTATAGATAATATAATTTTTCGCCGAAGGAGATTCGGATGAACCCCTAGCAATAAGCTAGCTCCGCCCCTGCCGCCTACGTCTTCCTCCATACTTCTACCTTCGTAGGAGTGCCTTTTGAACATTTCAGTTAGGATATAATATATTCCGACAAAATTTGATATTGACACATATATATATTTATACGTAATTGTTTGGAATATTATAAAATAAAAACAAGAAGGTAGATTATTCAAGTGGAATAAATGTAAAAAGTTAACAAGATTTTGTTGACTTTTAATCGTCCATCGAAAAGGTCGATCAACTAAGTACTTTTTATGACTTTTGCCCTTTTGAGGACTCTAGAAAGTAAAGGGTGTAATATATATTTATATTTAATTTGAAAATTGAATATACAAAATGGACCTAAATTTTGGTTTCCCATCGAACAATAAGATGCCAAATAACAAGTCAGAATTCGGTGGGTTATATTTGGCCCACAGCCGAATTCCAATTTTTTTTCGTTTCTCATCTTCATATTAAAATTTGATCAAATTCGAATTTGTGCGGAAAAGTGGATAAAGCACTTCTAAAAAGACAATTCCGTATACAAGAGATTCAAACTCGAGACCTTTAGTTAAGAATAAAAGAATACGTATCACTCCACTATAACTTTAGTTGGTGAATTTTGACTTGTTAGTTTTTAAAACGAAACCCCTACCAATTAAAACCAACGGTAGGCAAAAATAGGAAAAAGAGTATAAGATTTTGTCATTCATGATGTCTATACGCTCAACTCCAAATTAGAGAGTAAGCAAAATCACTTATAATACCTTTTGTATATACGAAGAAACAGTTGCTAGAGTGACAACAAGATACAAAATCATTTTTTTTTAATGATATTACGATTTCACATCAATATTTCGATCATGCTCGTTTACTCTTGATTATAGATGGGAGAAATAATGACGATATAAAACGCAGAATGATATTTTTGGTGTATGCTATTTGCAGACAATATTGTGTGTGACGAATTACAGAACATATCCAAGAACTTGAATTATTCAGAAACACTATATGGAGAAATGTGATAAGTGAAAATGCCATTGTTAATAGAAAACAGTACACTCCTTAACGTGTGAGAAAGTATGATAAAGTGAAAACGTTACAAAAAATATATAATCCCAAATATACCTAAAAAATATTACTAAAGAATTGGAAATAATACACTATTATTCAATATTCATCTTTTGATTCAGAATCCAATTGATTCATCCTTGGCAAAATATGTACGTCCAAAACCTGAAACCCCACCGGAGTTTCCACCACCACCAAACTCGGCGGCTCAGCCGTCACATCCACCACCCCTATCCCATCACCGCCGCCACAAACCACGCAAACTCTACCGCCGGCAGCAGCCATATGTTGTGCACCTTTAAGCATCTCAGTCTCCAAAATCATAATCCAACTATCACTTCCTGGATCATACTTTCTCAAAGCTCCTTTCGATTCATCCACCGTGTAAATAACTTCCTCCTCCATCGCCGCCACCGGACCTCTCCATCCAACCAACATCCCCTCTGGCATCTCCTGCCACGTGTCACTTCCGACGTCGTAGATTATTCCTTCTTTCGCCGCATCGCCTTTCACGTTTACCATACAGAGCTTCCCTCTCCAGCCTACTGCTTCAATCGCTTCCCTACTGAACTTCCCATCCTTGAGACCACTCATTTTCTCCCATTTCCAGACCTTGTTTCTATCGTGATGGTTACAGCTGTACTTTGTGCAGTTACTTTTCAGGTCCCACTTTTCAACTGATCGAGCTACCTCTGGGTTATAGCTTGACCCAATCCCACTCGCAACAAACACCACGCCCTGCGACGCGCCGGCAACGCACCATCGTCTCGGAGTTTCGAACCGGGGACCGGAGGTCCATTTACGAGTGAGCGGGTTGAAAACAAGAGGACGAGATAAGGCCGGGAGCAGAGGGTCAGTCGTCGCGGCGAGGAGCATAAAATTGCCGGAAACGCTTACCGATTGAATCGGAAGATGTCGGGAGATGAACGAACGGTGACGGAGAAGGAGACGGAGAGGTGGATTAAGTGGAGGCGGAGGAAGTAAATTCCATTTTGCTGAAATCGGATCGAAATTCGCGAACTGAACGGAGTTCTCCTCAGATTTAGATGGCTTCAGTAGAGAATATATGGATAAAAAGGGGGGAAACGAAGGAGAATAAACAAGCCGACGCCATGATTGACAAACGGAGTAAAGAGTTGAAGGTTGAACATGAGAAAGACAAATCTGAGCTATATCATCAGGAAGTCCAAGAATCAATGACTCATACTGATGATGCTGATGAAGTTTTTTCCAGCGTTTTACAGCAGCCGGAGCTGCTGTATCTGCGGCTGCGACAGTGATGGTGGCGGAGTTGTTCATTTGAGAGGAAAAATGTATGCCGTGTGTGAGGTACAATAGTGGCCTTAAAATAGCAAAGGGAAAGTCTATGACAGTCCGAAAATTGAATAAATAGACACGCATATTTTATATGCTATAATACATATAAGATATCATTTAAAGTTATCACATAGCAGATTATATAAAATACATATCTATTTATTTATTTTTATAAAAATTTAAATATTTATTTATACAATCAATTAAAGCTAAATTAATAAATATATTTATATATTATATGCTTTAATTTTTTAACCAAAAATGTTTGGAGTTTACATCATTACTTTAATGGTCAAAAAGTTATGTTGTCATTCAAGGGAAAGTATATCTACAACCACAACTAAAAAGAGAGAGAAAAAAAGAGGATGAGATATAAAAGGCAAAAGTTGGATAGGAGTTAGAAATGTATGCAAATTACCCAATTTATCCTTTCTTTTTTTCTTCTAATTAAAGAAGTTTCCATCAGTATTGCATGTGGAATTTTCTACCTAGATGTGTTATACCTTACTTATTTCCTAATGTTCGATATATATATATATATATATATATATATATATATATATATTATAAATTATTTAATAAAATACTATGAAATAGGATGTGATGAAAAATGAGGGTTTTGGTGTGGTGGGAGTTAGGATATGGAGAAGAGATAATAAATTTATAGTGTTGTTTATTTAATTTTTTTTTTATTTGATTAAGAAAGTCATTTTTCTCATTTTAAGGAATTTATTTTCTTAAAGAAAATATTTTAAAAAATATTTTGATCAATCAAATTTTTAGAAAATTGAAAAATATTTTTTGGAAAAAGAATTCCTCCATACCAAACATTTATGTTTTTTGAGAATATTTAGAAATTTGTTATTTTGTCCTTAAAAGTTTTATTCCATTTCACTTTTGTCCATAAAGCTTTTAATCAATTCTAGTGTCGATCTATGTAGAGATAATTATTCAAATTTAGATCGAAATGGAAAAACTAAAATCAAGATTGAAGAATCAGTCCAATTTTGCTTTGATATAGGCATTAAAGCATAGGTAGAATAACAAACATAATTGCTTTTACTATACTCAATTATTTCACATTACCAATTCAATGTCAAATTGACTTATATTAGACTGACATCTAATAAGAGTGTAAGTTTTAAAAAATTCATTGTAGATCGTTAAAGTATAACAAGGTAAAGAAACACAGAAAAAGACACCTCCGATCTTAACTTTGAGAACAATTATAACCAAGTTGAATTTAAGTTCAATAATCCACAACACAAACCATTAATTCAAGATTGACAAATTGATCCTATGCGTACCCCTACTATCATTAATAATGTAATTAGTGTGAAATTATAGATTATAGTTTTTCATTTTATAGATTCCCAAAAATTGGGGAGAGATGTGATAAATTAATGAAGTTAGAGGAACAAATAGATACGTAAGGTTAGGTTCCCTAATTTCTTCTTTGACTTTTATTGTCACATTTCAAATTGTTATTAATTAAGCCAATAAATATTAACAGAGAAGTAAATCTAACTGTTTTAGTTTAATTTATTTTTAAAAAAAAGGACTTCACGGAATGAGAAGTTAACAAAATTTATTAAACTAAACTCTTCGTTTTTTTTATATACAATAATGAATAAAATAAGTCACACAGCTTGCCTAACTCTGTCCAACTATGTAAAATGAGAAGGCAAGTAGATAAGTTTCTTCAAGAAAGTGAAAATAAAATGAAATGAAATCTCGTGGTATTAAATTAAAAATATGTAAATATATTAAAATATCTTTTAACGTATAGTCTTGTTGATATTAAGATCATCAAAATAGAAAGAGACTTATATTTTGATTATAATTCTATTTTTCTTATTTCTTGTAGACGTTACACTATTTTTTTATGAACTGTTATGCTTTCTTCAACATGTTGTTCTTCTTTTATTTGGACTTAATACACTCGAATCAACTGTCGTTTCAAAAAATATTTTTACATTCTTAAAATAGAAGTAATAAGATCCATGTACATTCTACTTTCTGTCTCAAAAAAAAATTAAACAAAATGAAGGGCAAGAAGGTAAGTTAAACATAAGAATGGAAAAAGGTAGATTTGGAGTTTTGCAATAAATGTGTGTTGGCACTTGGGTGAATGAAAAGGTAATGAGAGAGAGAAGGATGACAATAATAAATGGATGGATACAATGGATGAGATGATAGATATGGTAGAGCCAGGATCTTAGGGGAGTGGCCAATTGGCCCATTTGGTTGGTATAGGGGAAAGAGAAAAAAAACAATCATAAATGAGAAAAGGTGGTCTATAATTATTATTTTTGTTTTTTTTTCTTGAGGTTTGATCTCATTTTTTAAAGTTCGATTAATTTAAATTTATACAAGAAAACTCTAGCTTGGAAGATAAAACACTTCCAACTAAAAATGATTTTATATTTACAGTACTTGAATTCAATTTTTTATTATTAAGAATGAAGAAATATTTATCACTATAACACATCATTATTTGATAAGAAATAGTATATATTTTATGCCCATATTTTAATCAACTTATTTTTAAGTGTTTTTTTTACTTTTAAGCACTTCTTAAAATTTCGAGGTATTTGAAAAAGTTATAAAATACTTTCTTTTAGGCTAAAATAATTTTAAAATAAATCAAAATTCAAATGACTTATGATTTTTAAGTTTTAACTTATAAATTGCTTTTTATAAGCTCACCCAAATAGGTCCTTATATGACGTTTGGTTTGTAAATAGGAAATAAGTTATTCATTTATATATATATATGGGATTTGGTTGACGATTAAGAAATCTGCATAACTAATATATGTTTAAGTGATGAAGAAATTTATGTAGTATTTTATGTATGATAGAAGGTTGAAAATTAATACAAGTATAATTACTATATGAATAAATAATTCATGCTTAAAATAAAATATAAATGACTCACAATTAATCCTACATTACTAATATGTGTATAACTCTACCAAATAATTCCCTTAATAATAAAAATGGTATATATAATTTAACTTCAATAACATGAACATTCAAAATGTGGTGGGATGAACGTGATTGTCCAATTAACCATTGTTCAAAATCTTTAATTTTGAGTATTGAGAATGATTTATAAGAAAATAAAAAGATTCTTTTTTTTATGGACCTCACGAGAATTAATTAAGTGGAGAGGGAGAAAGAGAAAATAATTGTGTGTGGCTTATAAAAATAGCCTTTTAGGTACGCCGTGCCAAATATTCTTCCTCTCTTTAATGGAATCGTTGATTGGTGATAATTGAGATACTCCGTTCGTTATCATTTATATGTTATTATTTTAGATTTTACGTCTCTTAAAAATATATTTAAGTTTATAGTTGTACCCTTATTTAGTATTCTTTTGATATCAAGTTTCAATAAATGAACATAAATTAATTAATTTTGGTTAATTAAATTGACCAATGAACATGAATTAATCATTTAGTTTTCATGTGTTGGTCAAATTCATACTTTCAAGTTTAATAACTCTTAGGATAAAATAGGAAGAATATTGTCATTTATGATTTTGTGAAATGACAAATATTAAGGATCGTCTATTTTTAGTTAGGGCCACATATAAATAGGAACGGAGAGAGTAAGAGATAACAATTAATAATTAAATGTGCATTTTTTATTCCTCTAATTAGATTATGATTATTAATTAGTCTATGAATATATTTTGTACTAAAATGGTAATATTAACTATCGAGAATTATAAATTGCATAAAATATTTCAATTTATCTCAACTTATAACACCATCGGCTTTTGCTTTCACGTCTTTATCAAATTGCAGTCATGAATTTTATAATATCAATGTTGTTTTCCTTCGATTTTAGCATAATGGAGAGTATATATATAGTTGCATTGCATCCAATTTATTTATATATGAACAAAATTCTTACTAAAAAAAAAACATATTTCTTAAAACATTAGGGTTGTTTGGTTTACGTAAATAGTTATTTCAGAATTATGTTTTTGAAATTATAATTATTAGATTAATTTATCTCATATCTCAAGTAGAATAAAATAATATTAAATTTGAGGGATTGAAGCATAAATGTATTATGCAATTAATTATATTTTTAATCAAATAAAATATAAATTTAATCTCAAATATAATACGATAATATCACACCTTATCCAATGAACTAAATAACCAGATCTAACATTGTAGGTAGGTGTAACTTCCCTAAGCCCATTCTCGAGTATACTTATGGATCAATAAGTAGATATATTTTATTTATTTATTTTAAAGAAAAGAATAGTGTTTTTTTATATATATTTTCAGTTGTTGAACAATCAATTATAATTTAATTATTCTGTATACCATCTATTAGGTCATTGTATAGACGGCCAGAATTAATAATATCTTACAAATTACAAGTGTACTTCAAACGAAACCTTTGGTGATCTTCATAAGTTAATTAATATAACTATCAAAGATTAATTAATTATTTTATTGGAACATTAGTAAGTTGCCAACAAGATAGTCTAATAAACAACTAAAAATATACGACAAAATTCTCCTTTTCTTAACTTGATTTGGTTGGTCATCATCACCATTAATTTATTATAATTGTTAACATCCATATATTGTTATATACTGTGGTAGATTTTGACATTTATTAGAATATATATATAGTTTCTTTATTATCAAGCACGTTATTGAAATAGTTTCTTAACTAAGCATTTTAGAATCAGAAAAAAAAAACTTGTTTTTCTTGAAACTTCTTACTCCCTGTGTTGCTTTTTAGTTGTTATGTTATACTTTTCGAGAGTTAATTTGACTATTTTTCAAAGGTAAATTAGATTACATTAATTTGATATTTTTAAATAAAATTTTAAATATTTAAAAATTATACGAAAAGTACTATAAATTGTAACTTTTTTTATATCAATATGATTTAAAAATACATCTCGAAATGTTAGTTAAAAATCTTAATGAGATCACTGAATTTTATTATGTGATTATAAATTATAGCTCAGATAAAAAAGGAAGTTGCAGAAAGGATATTTGGAATACTTTGATACAAAAACTTCTTTGGACTTTGTGGTAATTACGATGACAACTGACAGTGTGGTTCGTGGATGGTTATGGGGAAATTATTCATATAAAAAGACGGGAAAATTTCATAGCAAACGTATTTTTCAAAATAATGCTCTATGGGTATAATTATATAATTACATTTTATGGGTATAGTTTAGTTTGCTATTAAACATTTATTTTGTATATAACGTTTTTTTGGTTAAAAAATTATATAATATTTTATTTTGAACAACTTTCACATATAGCAATAATAAAAATCATATATGTATGTTATAACTATAGTTTACATAATTGTGCTTCATAACAAATTTTATGTTTGTGATGGAGCTTTTGATTTGTATAATTCGCTAGATACATCCAATTTTATATAAATTGTTCAGTTTTGTATAAATTCATTTATACATTGTAATTTGTAGAATAAGATCTGTATTTGTATAATTATAAGTGTATATAACGAAAATATATGTATTTGTATTTGTATATACACTTTTCTCTCACTTTATACAAACACATTTTATACCGAAATGTATAAAATGACTAATTATATACCGAAAATGGCTAATTGTATACCGAACCAGATGACTAAAAAGACCTCATAGTAATATTTAAACTTTATTCGAAACCTTAATAACTAAGAATTATTTAGATCAAACAAATACTTACATCTTAATGAAATAAATGCAGCAGTCCAAAATCGCTTGAAATAGTCAAATTTAAACCTCCATTAACTACAGACAAATGACTCTTTAAGGTATATTTATTGATAGATATTTTACCTAATAAAGTTTTGAGGCCACACATTATCTATTAATAAATATCAAAAGTATATATATTATGAATATACTAGATTATAAATTTTCCGTAGCTGCTTATAAACAGCTTCTTGAAAAAACCTACAAACAACTAGTAAATACTTTGTCAGCACTTTACAAGCTAGTACTTTCTATTCTTCTATAAATAGAAAAAAAAATTAACTCATCATTTTATAAGAAGAAAACTATGAAAAGAAATAACTCATCATTATTGTTTTGTATTTTTTTTAATTATTATTATTATTTGATATTAGTGGTGCAAAATTCAAACACGTTAAAGTGACGGTGATCGCCCAATGTTGGGGGATTTCACACATATGTTCAACTCAAACTTTATTATATCAAAGTTATTAAATTATTTTAAATATAAATAAAAATAAAAATATATAAATGTGATTGGTTCGTGAGATACACTCTTTTTAATTTAAAATTGGTGTCGAATATTTTCCTCATTTATATTTTACTTAATCTTTGTTGACTTGATATTTTCTTTAAAAAATTATTATTAGGAATTTATTATATTATTATTTATAATTATATTTTGAAAATTTAAGCTTAATATTCACTGCAATCCATAATAAGCATCCACCTAGACTTTTTATTTTTGTCTAAAATAAGGGTATATTTACTTAATTGTGTCTATTTTCATAATTGTATATATTTACATAATCAAGAAAGATTTTTTTAAATTCAAATTTTCTCTTTATTGCATATCCGTAAGAATTTTTTAATTACTTTAATTTTCTATGATATTATTAAATAGATACATTATGAAGAATATTTTGATTAAAATATCTACTTTCTTCTAGTAGTTACGTAGTAGAGGTTTTCTAAATTACTTTAATTTTCTATGATATTTTATTAAATAGATAAAATATGAAGAATATTTTAATCAAAATATCTATATTTTTCTAGGAGTTACGTAGTATTTTTTTTTCGTACTGAGTAAGCTAAAAGCTAGCTGGACATTTATTACGAATAATAAAAGCAATATTTAAAAAAAAAAATTTCTTAATTTACTAAAATTGACAAATAAGAAGATTTTTTAAATTTCTTTTTACAATAAAATAGACAAATAAACTAGAGGGGAGAGGGTAGTCCAAGGATTATTTTTTTGACAATATTTATAAAATAATATAAATATAATCTTATAATTACCGTATAAAAACATATAATAGATTGTCAATTCAAATAAATATAACCAAAATATGAAAAAAAAAAAAAAGGAAGAAAGATATAGTAACAAATCAATTATGCTGAAACATAATAGAAAATATATAACAATAACACTCACATGCAATACAATAATTCAAATAAAATAAATAACAAGTACGTAATAATAAAATGGAAAGACAAGCTCAAAAATAATTTTTAGAAAAATAAGTTTTTACAATAAAATCCAAAGACCCTGTCGGAATATATGAGTAATAAATTTGAGATTAAGTATAGGTGTATTTAATACTATATATTATTTCAAAATTACACAAAGAAGTAAGCAGAAAAAGTTAGGTGATGAGTCTGAATCATAGAAAAGCTAGTGGACCCAAATGAGTTGACGACAGATAATCAATGGTGTAAAGCTGCAAAAAGCTGTTTTTATCGTTTTTTTAAGGTAGGCTAATACCGGAAAATTTGACTAGAAATTTAAAAAATTTATACAGTAATATTTTTTTTATTTTAAAATAAACTGATCTTAAATTAGAAGGTATTAAAATTAAAAAGGTAAAAGTGTTTAAAAAGATAAAATAATATAGATAAAATACCATTCTGACCAAATTCTGGCTAAAAGAATTTTTCCATATATATTTATTTCATTTTTGTTCTTATCTCACGTCATAGCCACGACGAAACTCCCTTTTAAACGCATATATAATATTTTATTGAAATTAAAATTTTATATTATAATTTTTTTTAACCGTAAATACCACTATATCAAAGTATTATAATTATATATAAAATTAATTATTTAGATGGTGTAACTTCAACTATTTTATCTTGATTGAAATATTGTTTTTGGTGGTTGATCAAAGAAGTAAATTGCTTGTACTTTTTTGGAGAACATCCCATAAGTAGGCGTTTGGCCATGCGATATCATATCACGATATGAAATCGTGAGATGTAATCAGCGTTTGGACATGCAATTTTACGCTAATTCTATCTCATGATTCCATATTCTTCAAAAACCATGATATGAGAATTCCATATCATGATTTGAGATATTTTTAATACAAAAATTGATCAACAAGTTTATATTTTGTTAAAACAACCCCACATTTATGTATATTAACCATTTATTTCATATGTAAATGAAATTTATAATCACATCATTACTTTTTAAAATTTATTATTCTCACCGACATAAAATTTATTATTCTCACCAACATATAGTTACTTTAACTCACACCAACTGATTGTTGAGTAATAAATTTGTTCTCTTCATTTACTCCAACACCTAATTTATTACTTCTACCGTTCTGTATTTAATACAACTCAAAGTAACAATATTGGTTCGTCTTCTCGATCTCAAAATGCAAGTTCAACGTGAGGAAATTGTCCGTACTATGTGGGAGGATTATATTAAAGACTTGTACACTACAATTTATGTTCAATTTTTTTATTGAATTAAAGTTAAATGAAACAGTTACTTAAGTGGAGAACAAATAACTTTGTAATAATTTATTAGGCGATTTTATAAATTTTTGCTTATTTGGTAAGATAGAATAAACAATTGGGGCTATTTTAATAGTTTTACAACTTATGAGATTCTTATGTTTATGATAAAATATACAACATAAAAAATTCATATTGCATGTCCAAACAAA